>CM077111.1:21431417-21470756 GCA_039619505.1 Cimex hemipterus | reverse complement strand
TACATACATATATATATATATATATATATATATATATATATATATATATATGTCCTTATATACATACAGTTATGTCGACGCGACGTGTCAACGCCAAAACCGTTCGGCCACCGACGCCCCTCTGAATAGTATTAAAAATATCGACCATCTCACGTCTTTTACCTTAAATCTCACATTGTACCAAAAACCATTGTAAAGAAGAGTAAATAAATATCTTAAATAAAATTTAAAAATAGATAGTTAACTAATAAACAATTATTTCATTTTCATTATTTTCAGTGATCTAGGAAAAAATGGGCCGAATCTAGTTTAATTTACGCCAGCCAGCTGTTATTAAGAAACAACGTATATACAGTCAGTAAATCGAAGATCTCCATAATTCTCAACCAATTTTTTCTTACTTTTCAGATAAATGATTGCGCGGAGTGCAGCGTTTTCGTGCTGAAAATGGTGCGTTCGCTTGTTCTAATGCATCACTGGATCACTGAATTACTTGAAGATAGCTTGAAAGGGGATAGCAGACAGTAGGTTCGTGCGTATTGGCGATTGAAGAACATCTCACCGAAAGTGAGGTCTTCTTCTCTCTTTATCCAGTTCTTGGATTTACAAAATTTCGGCTTACACCGAATTTATGTAGGGAAAGGAAAAAGAATAAGAACTTAAATAACTGTTTTAAATAAAGTTACTCCTAACCATCAGAATTAAACTATTTTTCTAAAAACTTATGCATTTTTTATCTCGTTTCATTTGGTTTACATTAAAATAACATGTTATAATTATTATAACGAGAAAATTACATGTACTTAGTTTGAAATAAACTACAAAAAATATGAGTGTCCTGTTCTGATGCTACCCGACATTCCAAAATGGTGTAATTTTACGAGCCAAACTATGAAATAAATTGTTAATTAAATTTGAGGAGCAAAACCGCGTAATAAATTGTTCCAATTTTAGTATATGTACCGCCGAAGCGGGCACAATAAATTATTAGTTAAATTCATTATACCAAAAATCGTATTCCGGTGTTTTGATTAATTTTCTACCAAACCATTAAAATTAATTTTTTAAATAAAAACTAATTAATTTTGAATTACAGTTAATGTTTAGATTAAAATAAGAATGTTGTAATTAATATAAAGCCAGTAATACATATAGTTTGAATAAAAATATGAGTGCCCGGTTCTTTTGTCTTCGATGCGACCCGACAGTGGGGATCGCAGAGCGGTAGGGAAGCGTGTCATCCCATCGGGTGCACGAGGGTAATGCAACCTATGGAAAATTGGAGTTTGGATTTGCGTCGAGTAGCGTCGCATGGCGTAGCATCTGGTACGTGTGTTTCTGGCTTAGACATGCCTCTCGGAAGGGAGAAATAAATGGAGGAAAACAGCAAGGTTTATGAAAGCCTGCCTATTTTGATTAGGATTTCGCCATAAAATTGGGGGTGTTGATTATAGTTTTGCGGTATGAAAAGTAGTGTAGTTGGGCCTTAGGCAACTCCAGGAAAGGTTCAGGAAGAAAAAATAAATTAAGTCAATAGACCAAGGTCCACTAATATAAAAGCAGCACAATCTAGGTCTCTTCAAAAAGACTAACTTGCTGACTGGGTTTGGATTTACAATATATACGCTCAAATCCTCACATGTCTGTCAATACACACTCACATGTGCGGAGGCGAACCTGTTACTGCTACAGCCCACGGCAATTACAGCTTTTGTAATCTACAATAAATTACTAGCAGGCCTCGAGAACATCCACCTCTGGTATTGGCAGACCGGGGCCAGACCTCATTCTAGCCGCCGCATCCCACATCCCGAAATCGATAATCCCTGCCGATGAGATCCCTGGTTTGAGGGATGTATTCCTCGAAATACCTGGACATAACGGTCTGCCGTGAGGTTCAACAATATTAAGTTCGTCCTCCAGTGTAAATCCCAGCCCAGACCATTGCACAGCCTCCTCCAAACTGCACTAAAGAGAGCACGAACTGGGGCATCCCGGTAAACTCTTCGGCGCCTGCTCACAACACAGGCAGAAACGCGAGACTTCAATAAACATAACAGCTGACAAAGGCATTGCCAATACACTCTTTATCTCGTTTAGAAGCTGGCGGTACTAAGAAAATGGTTCCATCTTGCAGCAATGACAGTATTTCTGTCCTCCCTTACCGTACTTGTTTACAAAATGAGTAATCATCATGTATTTTCTATTTTAAAATAAATAGAAACCAAATAAATTAGTTCTATTTTCAATTTTGAGTACTTTACGTTCTTTATAGCTGTTGTAATAGGAGTATATTTACAGAGTGGGGTACTAGTACAATTTGATAACAATTTTAAGTTAAAAATATTTAAGCCTAAGAAGTAGGCTATTAAGATTTATCCACCATTGATAAAACACCATAAAACCGAATTCATAAAAACTATAAATATCATCCAAGTAAACAAATTTAAATTGCACAGAAAAAAAGTTGTTAACAGTTTCAACATGGTTTGTCCGTGAAATGGGTTGGTGAAGAAGATTCTAAAGTAACGGATACTTTAGTATTTAGAGTGGGGATTGGAGGAAAAAACGTTTGAATGGACCTCATTCACTCTTGCATTCCAAAGATTATCTATCTTCCGACCCTACTCCATCCAGACCGGGCCATTAGAATGGCTCTTTCGTAACTTCAGTTTTGACGTCTCTTCCTTTAATTAAGCTCTTCTAAATCACACCAACAATAACAGGAAAAAATACACACCTCGGCTATGAATCTCTCTATCAAATCTCATGCCAGTTAAATTTACAGACAGAGACCAGGAAATAAATTTACCCCGACATTAGCATAAGTCTGTTGCAATTTGAATTGATGTTGTATATTTTATTGCAAATAATGTTTTACTTATGTTATGAACACCTTCTCGAATGCATAATATTGGGGTGAGATGAGACAATGAGATCGGTGAATTCTCTGTAACAACGTGTGGTGTTTTGTGATCGTTAGACAATGATTATTCGGAGATCGTGGGATGAGGTCTGGTGTGACGTCAGTTTTAGTGAAACACGACACACAAGAATGACAATTACGCAAAAACGAACACTTTGAGCCCTGAAGCTGATAATAAAGAATAAAGATCGAAACGTAGGCACGATAAAGAAAATGTTTTTCTATAACCTGCATCGCACCAGACCGCATCTCACGATCTCTTAATAATCTCTGTAACAATTTTTAAACAATTAAGATTAAATATGAATAAAATAAATTTATTTAACAACTTACCAATTAATAAATTACTCTTTTGAGGGAATTAACGTTATTATGTCTCTAGCACAGTGTTCTTATCTATCTATTGACATCTCTGTTTCTATTCATTTTCTCTTGTTTTTTAATTCTTAAGTTTGGTGGTGAAAATTGACACATCATAACAATTAGACTTCTTCGAGCGATATCTTAATATAAAATTTAGTTCTCGGTTGCTATACTTTGTTTTTATATATCTTTAGTTTTCTAAGCTGTACACGATGCTTTACTCCTGTTTGATACTATTCTAGTAAATATTTCAACAGTATTATTAAATCCGAACTCGTGATAATGAGTTTTGGATGTTGGATGTCTCTTTTTGCATACCTTGATTTACTTTTATTGAAGTTGTTTTGCCTATATGTTCCTCTTCTTTTAGGAATTTTAAAACTTCGGTTTTAATGATGGCATATAGTTTTCTCAATCCTCCGTGGCTGAATTGAACCGGTTTACTAAGTTGGTTATTAGTTTTTATACACTTTCGATTAATCGATTTATAATTTAAAATTATTTTAAATTATTTTACCTACTTTAATCCTAGAAGATTAAATTTCTCAACATTTTCGTTAATTGGGACGAACCAGAAGACGAATCATACATTGATATCCAAATTTATTGATACATCGTTTGTTTTGCTTTGTTTAAAGTAATTTACCAATTGATTCACCCATTTAAAATTTCTTGACTATCTATTCTATCATCAAAGTGTGTTACTGCTGTTTTTACATTACTGTTATGTTTCTAACTCTGTATAAATTAATTTGGGCACAAAGTATATCGTTATTATTATATTATTTGTGAAACAGCTCGTACAATACATTCTGTTTACATGGATTTTTAAGGCCATCCATTTGGTTTTCGTGAATACTATGGAAAACCTAAGAGTGGGTCGATTATTTTCTGTCGGGAGATCCTTTTTGGTAAGATTCAGGGAAGGATTATCCTCAGGGTAGATTCGGGGTCAGAGTTGTTTATGGTATTCCAAATTTTATTTATTTATTTTTTAAATTTTATTTTTTACCAGTCATTCTTTACTCACTCATTCGAGCAATGTACTTTTATGTAGGAGGATCTGGGCGCTTTTTAGGCTTGGTGTGACCGTGATAATCCTAATTTAAATGAAAATGAAAATAAGTTTGCACGAAAAAGTCGCGCATGAAGTTGACTTGTTTGTTTACAAATTCAATGATTAGCCCATTGAGGACGTCGTCCCATCTCAGATCTTGGAGGTATTTTTAATAAAAACTGTGATTTTCGTGGCCACCTTCAAGCAGTTCAAAAAAGCATTTAAAAACTTGGGCTTCAATAAAAGGCAGACGGTATATTTTAAAAATATATTAGTCATAAAAATCCTTTACTATTCACATGTTCGTTGCTATTTTGAGTATGCGAGTATATTTTGTGCAGGATCAAACAGCGGATAGCCCATGATTGAGAAAAGATGGCATCTAAATTTGCTGTATAAATGAGTATATATGATAATAGTGAGCTTCCTTATATAGAAAGACTGAATTTGGTCTGATTGAAGACGGAAGAATTTGGCTTTGGCTGTTCTTATGGAAGATACTTAACAATAGGAATGATTCCCCGATGTTTTCCTTCTGTGAGTAATTCTATTTTCCCCTAGGACGAATTATGGGTCGGAATCCGTCTTTTGCTGTTAGTTCGACAAATAAACTGATATGGACCCTTTCCCCGTACCCTCTGAATCCTTCCCAGTTTTCAAAAAGACGATTGTATTGGGATTAAAAGAGTTAATCATTGAGCCCTGTTATTTATTTTTATTTTTTATGTTTTATTTATTAGTGTGAGTTCCAAGTTCTTTACTATCTATTAGTAACTAGCTATAAACTGTCTTATCTTTTCTCCGTTTTTATATTTGTTTTTCCCTATATCTTCGCTGAAATTTGATCTATCCAAATTGAGTTTTGTGTGTAGTCTGATTAAGTAAATACTATATTTTACTATAGAAATGTGTGTTTGTAATTTATTGAGCGCCTCTTTAGTTTTCATTTATAAGCGGCAAAAGTTGCTACGATTATCGAAGTATTCAGCGAAGCGGGGCCGCGGTAGCCGAGTTGTTACCGATAGTCGCGGGTTCGATAACTGCCGTCACCTCTGGCCCTTTTTTCACGATACCCCCCCCCCCCAAAAAAAAAAAAACTAATAACGCAATAAATAAATATATCTATCTGGCTAAAAAAAAGTATTCAGCGAAGGATTTCCTATTCAATTATCAAGTCCAATCATAGGATCGCTTTCTTGTGCGTCTACTTTTTCAAAGTGGAATTATTCATTAGCTCTTTGGGTTATTGGCCCAGATACCGGAATAATATTGTATATTCTCCGAGGGCTAAACATCCGGGCAAATTTCAAAAGTGGGCAAAGGTAACTACGAGATCACCCGACTCCAAACTATCCGCTTAATTGAATCACGGTTACCAATTCAGTTTACTGCAGTTGGGTGTAAGTGCTTGCGTTTCGGCGTCGGATCGAATTTTATCTGATGGGCAACAATCCGGACAGGGCACGACTTCTCTTTTCAGTTCTAACCCAGCCTCATATTTGTAATTACTTCCATTTTGTTCCTGGTGCGTATGAATTGATGAAATAAAAAATTTAATGGTTGTGGGAAGAGGCGGGTTTACCATTTGGTTCTCATCATTACGACTTTAAAGGTAAAAGGATTAAAATGCATCCCTTACATTATATTTGTCGATTGTTTACTTTTCTTCTGGTTGAAAAACCGTCACAGCAAAGACCTTCTAAACTATTTTGCCTTAATTACATTACAGTCATTACTTTAGTCCTTACATTATAATAACTGTTGTGAAATTCTTTTACAATGATCCGAACGCCGACCAGGCTGATTATTGATATCAATTCGTCTGTCGCCAGGCATTAATCCAGTTACAAGATTTATTCAGCTTAATGTCATTTTCTGAAATATTAATGTTTCTCATTTAATGACTTACTATTTTATTTAAAATCCTTTGACATTTTCATTTTATTAGAAACATTCATCATACATACAATTCCAAAAGACTTCGTGGAATGTTTTGAGAATTATAATTTAAAGTAGCCACCAGCATGAGAAAGGTCTAAATTTGAGAGACCTAAGGGTGGTTCTCCATATGCTTTCAACAGTCATGGGTCACAAAATTTATTTTTGTAATGATTCTATTACAGTTATGACTTATGTACATACACTCCTCAGCCAATTGTACGTTATTCGGATTAATCAAACCCTTCTTCCTGGGATGTAGATTTCTTTAATTTAAATAATCTTATTTCAGAAAATGAAATATTATTAAATTTCCTGAGTTTAATTTTTATGTTGTTTTTGTTCCTATATTCCTAGGACGTAGATTAAATAATGTTAATTCAGAAGAGTGTCATAATGTTCGTGAAGGTCACAAATGTATTAAAAACAAGAGTAAATTATAAACTCAAACACAACTTACGTCTCTTCCAAGTCCTAGTTCTTCGGTGCAGCCCGCTGCAACCTGAAACGAAACAACCTCACTTAAGTAATTGAAATAAGCATATCTAAGGAAGCAAATGATAATATATTCGATACACAATTACATTAATTGTATGTATGAAAAACAGTTCATAACCCGAGTGGACAGCAGTTATGAAATATTGTCAAAGCAGCATCTCTTAATATTTGTTTAGTGGTTGTCCACGGCAATAAAATATGCTCGGTTTCATCCCAGCATGTGGCAGGGTTCGACTTTGTGTGGCCTCATTAGTCCTGACAATAGCTCCTGAATCAATCAGCAGGGAGATAAACGATCCTGCAGTGGCAGAGAATTCATATTTTTTACAATGTTGTATTAGTATAACGATGGCCAAGCTGGGGTCGTATTTATTTCTTCTTTAAAAGAGGAGAGACAGTTTTTATTAATTTTTGCTTTTTGATTTTCTTCATAGTTAAGAATCAGACGTTCTATAACGATTCAGGTCTGATAGACCAACGCAGTCTGTTATTACCAAAAAAATATTTAATCATCTTAAGCAGATGTCAAGCCGAAGCGGCAATCACTAGGCGCCATATTGATGAGAATAAAATGTTTAAACATTACATGTAGTTAAGTCAACATTACTCGAGAATAACCTTAACTTGGTATTTTTATTTGTACAAGCTACTATTACAGCTCTGTAATATTTGAACTCAATAGTGCCCAATGAAAAATGTACTATAGAATAAAATAATTTTACCTTTTTAAATTACTGTTCGTTTCGCCATTTTTGTTAATATCAAGTAAAGATGTTTCTGTCCTACATCATCATAAGTCCCAACACTGCTATTTGCAAATTCGTTTCAACCCTTAACATTCAATTTTTGATTCCGATTTGCAAAATCTTATTTCATCTATATTCAAGATGAAAAACCTTTCAATTCTTGGCTTTTTACCCATTGGATTCCTGCTAACACTCGTGGCTATTTGTTCTTCCACCTAACCCGTCTTGAACTAAGGTGTAAACATAGCGGTTCGTCACTGGAATGCTGAAACCGGTCTAATAAGTTTTTAATCGTTCGAGACAACATATAGCCTAAACAACGCGGATTTCTATTTCGTAATCCAATTTGGGGTCGCTTTGTCATGTTTTTCTCACTTATTACATCAGTAGACATTCACCACCTAAGCCATCTTAAAAAAGAAAAAAAATAAAAAGCCATGCCTGCTTTAGTGTGGCGTTATAACTCATTTTCTTAAAACTCTCGAGGCCCTTCTTCCTGCTTCCATCCCTTTCCCTCTAAGCGCTGATAAGATATCCCTGGCTTTAGTACTCGGTTCTGACCATACCGAGAGGTCGCATGTGCCCTCATTATTTCCTGCTTTGGGTGTTTACGTGTAAATAGGCCGCCACTTTGAACATCCACCTAAACAATATAAAACTGTGCCTTTAGTTAAAATTCCGTCAATCCATCATATTACAAAAAGTTTAGAATCGGCTGAATTTTCTCTCCTCCAATACAACATTAAGTTAAGAAATCCAAGAGTAGTTATAGTTTTTCAATAAGCAATTTATCGTGTTAAATGTAAAGAAGGTTGAAATCTGCATCCGTTGTCTCTCTTATAGCTATACTTGTACAAACTGATAAAGTGGGAGGCGATTACACAGTACAAGTTGTCTGCTGATGGAGGATCTAGAAAACGTTAAGCAATCGAGGTGGACATAAATACTGGTGATGATATCGATTTAATCTCCCTTACCATGTTAAATGCCCACACGCTTGATAATCACATGGAAGAAATTTGTATTACCGAAAGAATATTGCTCGTCATTTTCTTTTTGAAACGTGATGGAACCTAAACTTTTTTTGCCGATTCTGTTAATCGGCGTCGATAATGTTTGGCTAATTGTCATAGAATATAAAGCCCTTCCACCCCATGTGGAAATGGTTAGAAACTCCGGACATCTGTGAAAATGTTTATCTCTTTACCCTAGTGACATTTGAGTGGCATAGAGCCATGTGTAAAAGGACCGGGGTGCTCTAAGTTAACAAGGATATCACAGTCAATTTCCAAGCCCATCACCCATAATTAGTTGGTGAAGTTTTTGTAGTCGGCATTTATTACAAGGATATTAGGCTTGGCAACACCATACGTCAAACGGGGCGATAAAATCCGACAAAAGACGTTAAAGATGGAAAAACATTCTGGCTAATATAAATGGGCCAAATGTTTCGTCCCCCTCAACAGGAACCGGATCCTTCCTATCAAAACAATAGAGATTTTTCTTCTTCTTCTTTTTTTATTTGCGTTACAACTTCAGAAAAGATGCAGCAAGCACAAAATGATATTACGAAAATACCAAGTTGTTGATGGCAATATGGACAGATTCATGTTAGATCATAACACTAACGCAAATTGTTGGAGACCAGGTATTTCTATTAAATACGGTCGCGCAGTTAAGTTTACCAACTTAGTTACCTCGGTGAATTGGTTTTGCAGGTAATGGTCTTCACTGACCACTCTGGCTGGATCTGTCAACGAATGGACTTCTTCTATCACTTAAACAATACCTAAAATGATGGGTGTTCACCCAGGATTTTGGTCCCGTGGCTATAAAATAAGCAATATCTTTATGCAAGTATGCATTAGAGATTTCTTTTACTAAATTTTTTTTTAAAACTTTTACTAAAATAAATTACTAACCTCGCGGATAAATGTAAATTTATGTCTTTATATTATGCTTTTTATACCATAAGAAAAGCCGGATGGAATGCTATATCAAAATTAGACACCTTCTAAATAGGCAAAACATTATAAAAGTCAATTTAAATTGCCCAGCAAGAATGAAAAACAAAACAAGATATTGCTGTTAATAATCGACACAAATTTATAAAGGTAAAATGGTAATGATAATCAGGGTAATGGTGTTTCATTGAAAATATTACTATCATGAAGCAATTTTTTTTTTAATTTAATATTTTGTTTTCATACGTAAAGCAACGGCAAAATGATGATAGCTTAAAAATTTGATAAATAAACACAAAACGGGCTCGTATTTTATTGGTCACTATATTCAGTCAAATCATATCTATAAAGTATTCAAGTCCTTTGCTACTTACAGTCTAAGTTGCGAAGATTGCTTTGTTACATTCTAAATTAATATACAACTTGATATGCAATCATCCATTACTCTGATTTCTAAAAGTAAATAAACAAATATTTAATTCATTCATTCATTTAATTAGTTACTTATTAAATGAAATTCATCAAATTGCAATTGATTTAATATTAATAGGTTACATTATTCATGCCTAAAAACCCAATAAATGTTTATGATTAGAAAAAAATATCTTAGCATCTATGGAATAATATTAATGTCAAAAAATTGATGGTATAGTTGTGCTTAAAAACTTTAATTCAATGTAACTTACATTAGTTTGCATGCTCATAAATGTCCTAAAGAATAAAGTACGATTGAGACTGACAACGGCAAGTAGTGCTGAAACTTCCACGGAAAAATATTAAAAAAGTTGAGCTTTATAAATCTGGAAACCAAGAAGGCAAACAGAAAATTTAGTATATTATTCGGTAATTTAGTCAAGCTTTTTTTATTGAATTTTACTAGCATCGTATTAGTCTGACTTCAAATTCAAAATTTTCTCAACATCGTTAGTTTGTCTTGAGTTATTTATTTATTAACATGATATGTTCTAGAGAGTAGTAACACAAATAAATACTAGGTGGGTTTGTAGCATTATGAAGCAAGAAGTATTAAGGATACGTTCATGATTGATTATAACCGGGGTCGTAAAGACAAGAATCGATTGCATTAGATATGTATCGGTCGTATTCTCATCCATGGATTACAGAGGCATCGCAAGAGAAGGTAAATATGTAAATAAAACGTCGAAGAGCAACAGAGGCGATATTCCTTCGCAAATGACCGTACAGACAATAATATGTCCTGGAATTTATCTTTGCGAAGAGGTTGGAGAAAGTCTATGATGAAATCCTCGGATGTGTGAGGCATGTGCTAAATCCGGTTCACTTTCCTCAATGGGTGAGCTTCTTTTATGGAACTCTGTTCCTTGATTCATCGTTCACGGGGCAATCGAATAAATCCTAATCCATGAAAAACATCCGATACTTATCTCACCTCTCCGCAATTAATTCACACGACTTAAAAGATAGTACAGCACCACATGTGTGATTCCGTCCAAGACTTTCTAATATAAAATACGCCGTCGGTAATAAAAGAGTAAACTTTTTCTTTCCTATTTTAAGCCCGCGGATGTGTTGAAGGATCCAGCATTGGAAACAAACAGCCGTATCAACGTTGGCCGGACCCAAACAAGACTTATTTGTAGTGTAAACATAATTCTTGTGGGCGGAACGTAACGAGCTTTTCCCTAAAACTGTTTGACATCGACAAATATTTTGCTGTGGATACAAGTTTCCTGAACTCGATTCATTCCCCTTAAGGCGTCAAATGGACCAATAGTCGAATTGGTCGAAACTATGCTCAACGTTTTTATCTGACAATATAAGACTATTTAATTCATAAATTCTTTGTTTAATACCCCGGATGGATGATTCTGCAGTCTGCCGACAATTTACTGTGAATACCAAAGCCTGGTATTGCCAGTGGAAAAGTCATAAATTTATATGTACGTGCGGATTGAAGCCTTTATAATTTTTTTAATAGTAATAATAATTGCATTTAAGTGGCCAAAAACTCACATTATTCCCTTAAATCTAACGGGAGAAAAAAATTATGGTATAACATCAACAGTAAAAACATTATTTCGGGGTAATATATAAATTTTTGTACAATTATTCCTAAATAATATACTGTTATGTAGTTTACGGTTGAAATAATGTATTGAAAAATATTACGGTACCGTTTTAAACAAACGAATGCTGAACACGTATTGAAAAAAAATGTAAAACTAATCGATTTAGCCAAGACTGGGCGAATAATTGAAAATACTTAAAAAAGGTAATTCTTTTATTAGAATAATTAGTACACCTTTGTAAGTATAATAATATATTGTGGCATTAATTTCTATCGTCATTAAAAGATTTATGTCTGTTTAAAGATGGACCGTCTTTATATTTCTACTGTATAAAACTATTTTACCTTCAACTTGATTCGATTTCAAGGTCGTTATTTGGCAATAATTTATTTGATACTTTCGATTAGCTGTATGTCGTCACAAGCGTTGATTTTTAAACCAGCTTGAGTGGCATTTAATGCAAATTTAATAATAATGATAATTAACTTTCAATTTGGTTTAAAAATTATGAAACTCCTTAATACGAGAAAATGACAGTAATGAATCAATCGGGAAAATTATTCTAAGAACAATGTAATCCTGTGAAAGCAACTAGAAAAAAATTACATTAAACAGTTAACAAAGTTTTTGTGTGGAATAAGAAACTTCGCCGCGAGAAAATCAAGAATTTTAACTAAGTCCTATCCATTTAACACGTATAAATTCCAATTGTGGCGTCTATAGTCAAACCAGACTTTATGCAATTGATTTTAAAATCTGTTTCGTGTTGTCTATCTGTTGTGAGCTCAAAAGCTTTATATACTTGAGATGTTTCTACTATACCTACCACCCTCCATGCATGTTCTACCGACTCACGGCTGTACTATACTCAAGGCTCGATCCTGCAGAAGTTATTGGATCACTGATTTTAAAGAAACTTTTTTGGTGATACAAGTGAGGGCAAAGGATAGTGTATAGGAGATTTGTTTGATATGGCACAAGCGTTTGGCCTCCTGTGCAAATTAATGCTTAAAGTGCCCTCACTTTATACTCCGCTCTTCTCTATCAGAGCGGTTCTTTCGAGTTCGACGAGAATCAAATTTCTCCGAATATTTCTCTCTTGCCGGTAAATACTGAGCCAATCCTTTATATCTTTTATATTGCAATTGTTCCCAGTTTACCATCCCTCCTTGCAGCTTTTACCGATGTCACAGCTTTACTACCCTCTGACCTTGATCCTGCAGTTGTTCGGAAGATCTGAAGAGACATACTATGTATAGTAGACTGGTGTGGACGATGGAAATCAAAGATAAGGGAAAGCAATTGTGTCTAAATCAAATCTCCTCTCACCGTATATTGCAACAATATTCCTAAACCCATATCTGACTTTGTTCGTTACCTTGGGTTCCACATAGATTCACGTTTAACACGTAATCCTGATACACTGCAAAACAAGATCTAAATAGACGCTACACACTCTGCTAACTTATAAGACGATAATCCGATCTATCGACGAAAAAACACAGTCTACAAAATACTACTACATCCTATTTGGACCTACGATATATACTGTTCGAAACCGTTAAAACTTCCACTATTCTGCTGCCTTCAATCCTTTCAACTTAAGTTCTCAGATTAATTATAAACGTTCCGCATTTTGTCTCCGAAACAATCTTAAAATTTCATTAATCTAAACTTAACCAGGTTACACAACAAACTCTCACTTCGCCTCAACTGTCTTGCCCAAACCTTGACCAACAGACCCATCTCTAGAATCCCGTAAGGAGTATCAAGAAGAAAAGCCCCGCGATATCTTTCCGGAGGAAGTAGTCAAGTATAATTAATATAGTGGGAGAATAGTACTACTTTTTTTGCTCCCTTCAATGTAAATAACTAGTTTATATATGCTGTAATTAGAAAACACAGTTTGTAATAAAATATTTTGAAAGGATTTTTAAAAAATTAACTCAACTTCATTTTCACAAATATATTACTTACACACGGAAATGTTTAAAATCGAGTATCATCGGTCGAATATTACTTATTTTGTAAATCTAACGGTAATTACAATATTTATACGGTAACATATAAGTATTTATCCAAATATCTCTTCATAAAAAGCGCCGATCTTTCTGCGTAAAAACGACATAATGTTAACAAATAACATTATTTAATTCATTAAAAAGGCGAACAATTAAAGACGTCGGGTTGCATGAATAATACGTAATTTAAAATCTTTGTCCCGACCCTCCATATCTTAGGCGAGAGAGAAATGTATTTACTGTTTCAGAAAGCCAAACAAATTAGACATCTCTCTGAAGCTGACGTAAAGAAAAAAAAGACGAATGTTTGAATATGCTTAATGGTGTTAGGTGGATGCAGTAGATTAGTAGAAATCCTGTCCAACTTCCTCTAAGGCAAAAGGTCACTGTAATAAGATACACTTTCCCCATATGAAACTGAAGAGCACCTTTCGCGTCTACCGAAATATAACCTTTTCATATGGCCTCTATATTTGTTAGCTTTCAATCTCAATTCCTCTCCCTCTCCTTTATGCGTGTGGTCTGTGAATTAATCAGAAGAAGGTGTCCCGAGGGACATATGCATCACTCGTAGGGTGAATTGCCTGAGGGTCTCCGTATTGATGGCGCGCATCAATAACACTTCATTCAACTGTCATGTGCCACTTACTAGCGTCACAACTTTTTACCCTGTTCTATCTTCTTTTTCTACATCTAATTCGAGACTCCACCGAAGTGACATTCATCATGATGGGATCACACCACTCGGTAAGCCAAATCCCTGAAACCGTGGTTCAGAATTCAGATTCAACTTTTTGTTGAATTCTTGAAAAAATGTTAGTAGATGTCTCAAGCTATAAAAATAACAACTCACTAATTAATTATTTGTAACTGTATTTGTGAACTTATTTGATTTTATTAAATAGTAGTATAAATAGTAACAAACCAATTGAAAGATCTTCAAATTCATCAGTTGCGATAATCAAATTGCAATGCAAGTTATTTCCTTGCATTTAATTAATATTTTTCCAGTTGCATTCATAGTTAGTTGCAAAATCTAGTTGAATTCATCAAAAGCTACTTTATTTCATTTCTGTTACAAATAATTAATCCTCAGGTAACGGATCGTTGGATTTTAAACTCCACCTCCCAAAAAACCTTTAATAAAATACAAATGAAAGTTTAATTTTTACCAATGCAAATAACTGTTGACCTTTATCAAAGCGTTTTAATTTTTTCTTGCTTTCGGAATTTCAACTAAAGGAAAACACTCTACCATTTACAATCAACTTTAAAACATACCATATGCCCTTTGTTTTGTAACAGATATTACAAATCTCATATTCCTTGCATTATTATTATTGTACATTCCAAGCCACTTTCATGAAGTGATAAGTAGGAATATTGTGAGACATTGTAACTCAAGGAACGCTCAAGGTTGTTTATGCCTAAGATAATGCCATGAATAATTAATCATGTTCATGTCAACATGTTTTGTTTAAAATGTGCAATTAGCAAGATTAACAAATACTTTGATGCGAATCGTTCCTAATAATTAAATCTTAAGGGCTCATGAACTGTGAGCGATATGGCAGGCCCTTTCCTTACAAGGGAATCTCTCTTGTTTACCTTCTACACACATACTATACGTCCTGGGACCCAGCTGAGGGGTACTTTATATCCAATCTATATTTTGTTTTGTTTTGCAATTCAGTGCCATCTTTGAGCTAATGATGTTTGAATTTAGTGTTCTGATAGATGTTTGTCTGTCTCATAGGTTACTGCTTGAATTAGATTGGATCTGAACTGAACTTCAGCCTGGAAGTTTATGTATATTATGTTAAGTGTATTTTACCATGGGTTCTGTATTCGCTTCCACCTGCTCCCATACTTTCCCGCGTTCTCCAAATTAGGTAATAAAGTGTGAAAAATTTTGATTGTCGAATCATTACAACAAACGCAATATACATGCTAAATACGCAATAAATTAAACCAATTTAATATCGCTCATAGATGTCATCTAATCTACATTCTTTAATAAAATGTTTACGGTTTAGACATAAAGTATTGTTTAACGTCTGTATATCTTTCGAGGATGGTTTGCATAAATAAACGCCAAAAAGAGGGCTGATTTCTCGGATGAAATTTTCAAATGAAACGGTACTCAGCATCCAATATGAATGTGACATTAAGGAAACTGACATCTCTTGACAATGGTGAATCAACAATGGCTATACTTCGCCCACAGGACCATTGTGTTCACGAAGTCGGCCGAGATAATTGCACAACGAAAATGAAAAAACGTACCTACTTCACAAACGAATAAACAATTCATGTTTAAAGCCTTCGCACTTCGTGTTTGTAACGTCTAGAAGTCTAGATTTTAAAAAAATGCGTGGTGTTTTCGGATTGAGAATGAAAAATTATAACTCTTCTGGAAACAATTTAAAAATTGTTATTCCTGGCGTAAAAGGCAAAATCTGCGTTAGTCTAATAATTTATGGACATTTAATTCAAGACTCAACGTTATAATTGGTGAAATCATCTCATATTTAATTCATCAATCGTGCTTTCTTCTATCTGAGGAACGTCCCTCGGATTGACGGACTACCCAATAAACTATGTACCTATACATGCGACTGACTAAAGCCCATCCATTTGTTCCAAACTTTACCAGGGAGGATTCCATTTTTCATAGTCATAGTGGGGACCAACTGTATACCCTCGTAGATTGTCAAAATGCTATTTTAAATTTAGCCCCTCGCCGACTGAAGAGACAATGGCCGCGAGATCTTCTAGGAAGTGATGGTGATAACTGTGAAAGTGATAATGACACACAATATTATTGTAATATTGGAGTAATACCAATGGGTGTTTTCTCCATTTTTGGTTTTAATTTTGTTTTGTTTTAATTACCGTTCTCACTGTTACTTATTACCTACTCTAAGGTAGTTGTAATGTACAACAAATTTAAAAAAAAATTTATAAAATATTCCCTTCACTAGACAACAGCAAATTGTCGGTCAACAAATCCAGGAAGCTGAAATTTTTATTTATTTGCATATCCAAACACTTCTTTTCTACCTTTTACTACACGCACCAATTTAACCACGTGAAAATGAACAAGAATGATTAGTTTTGTATAATGAACCCTAGAACAATTCCTAAATAAATTAATTATCATTGAATCCTAAAGGACATACATTTAATTGCGTACAATATGTCTATATTGAGTATTGAATTTTTATCTTATTTGAAACTACTCGATAATGTTTTTATTTAACGGAAGAATTATTTTCTTTTTGTGGACACAAACGTTTTATTTATATATTGAGCCGAAGGTCATGGGTTCGAATCGCTCTCGTGACACTATTTCAAGACCTTAGATAAAAGAACAATTAATTGAAAAAAATTATTACTATAACCAATTAATCATCATATAAAAAGAAATAACAAATTGATAATAATTTAAAAAATGGGGGCGAAAATAAATAGACCATGTTTAAAACTTGTTGTTGCGACATGTTATGTTTAGTTTTTCAAATGAACCGGTTTACAAACGGAAATTTTCGAAGAAAAATATAATACCTGAAGGATATTTAAGGTTTTTTCTAATCAATTAATAATTTAGACATTAAATAAGCGTTAAATCCAAACTGGAACACCTTGAAGTGAGAGATCTACTTTATCGTAAGAACTTCACTCTAATTTACCATACCAGTTTCACTTATCTCCTTTCTCACCAGAAATATCGAATTCAATTATACTGAATAACAAACAGTAACGTATACTTATGTAAAAGTGTCGCAAAAACAATGAGTGTACCATCTAATCTCTAAATAAATTTCATATTTTCTAATCAGAAAAAATGTAAATACAGAAATTTTAATAATAAATTTCTCGTAAAGACAGTTTTCTAAGCATATATTTTTATGATTTACAGCAGAGCAAGTATACACCAGGGTATCAAAAATGAGACTTTTCATACTTGATTCAAACAAATTATTCATTTAAACAGGCTATAAATTATAACAATCATAAGTATAACATTGACTTGAATATAAAATGAGACTTCAGATAAAAACATCACAAAACGACAGTTATGTTATTTATCATTTAGGAGTAATTAAATAAACAGTAATAATGTATACAGAGTATCACCGTTAAACTACGTTAAACATTGATAGTTATTATCTTATTTATATTTTTCAAGGAAAATTTTACCTTTGCAATCATTGATTCAATATTTATTTTTGGACGAAACATCGCAACCTCGCTGATTAAAAATACATAATATTATTTTTATTGTTAAATTAAACATACGTAATATTATTCTTTAAATACATATTCCTTCGAATTCTATCCAAGTTACTTGCAACATCCATAAATACTTTGAGCTTATCATAGATTGGTTCAAAAAGTGGACGACAACACTGAATGAACAAAAATACACTAATTGCGCTTACATTGACAAACAGTTTTGCCCTTCACTTTACAACAACAACAAAGAGATTCAGATTTCCATTCAAATCAAATACCGAGACTGTAATCTGAAGTGGAAGACTTAAGAGAAAACCTATAAAAATACTTGGACAACTACTAAGACTTCTAGGACCAAAATCTGTATTGACTGTCAGCATGGAACTAACCATACAAGATTTTATAACACCACTTTGGACATTTGGAGTGGAACAGTGGGAGGTCTACCAAGCCATACAACAATCAGCGCACCCAACCCATTCCAATCAAAAATCCTCAGACAAATCGTCAAAGCTCCTTGCTACTTCATTAAACTCACTATCCACAACGACTTCAACATTCCTTCTCTCAAAAGATCCGCCCAGCCCACACCCTATCTATTCACTATTCTCTTACTCGCCAAGTCCTCCCTTAATTGACGATAGCCTCAAGACCTTGTTCCGTCAACCCCTCATCCCGAGTGCCGGAATTGGCGGTTCCCCACAGCCCGTCTCCTCCGAGTGCAGCACTAGCACTAGTGTTAGACTGTGACCGTGCAAAAATGTCATCACGTTTGCAATATGTACAATTATATATAGACCACGATTGCAACAAAATCCATAACAACTCAAATGTGGCGAGTAGTTTTTATCATTAAAAGAATTGTGCGAGTAAAGCCCAATGTACAAATGCTTGGCTTTCACATTTTGATGTCTCTAAACCAGATCACACGATTTTACATCCTATATCCATAAAAACCGTATTTGAACTTTTCGTTATTCTTTGTGATATGCTTCTCGTTAATATGTTCCTTTTAAGTAGTCCCAAATCTAGAGCTGGCACCTTACGTCAAAAAAAATTACAAGCGAAAAAGATTGGCATAAGAAAACACACACTCACTCCACTAAGGCAAGCCTGCGGCCGTATGAGTGAATATACTTATGAATGATTCGACCACAATGTTGCGGTTGACACGATTTGCCCCGTTTGGCCAACCGTGTCATCACGCCGTCGTCGAACCCCGAAAATATTTCCATCGTGATTAAGAACATTTCAGAAGGCCCATTATAACTTAATTGCTTCAATCTGCTTCGGCTGCGTTCGGGCCAGTATAAATTAGTTTTGAAGGAAGCAAAAGGGGAACAAGAAAGAAAAAAAACGATGAAAATTGAACTTTCGCTTCGCTTGCCCGGTTCCCGGTCAGCCAGAAATGATCTTAATTAGAGCACTCAAGTAATTTACAAAAGCTTAAAGTATATTTAACGTTGAAAACTTTTGAAATCAATCAGAAAAGATATTCTCTTCTCAACGGTTGATCGCTTGATTATCAATCCTACAAAAATCCCATTTTTAACGATTTGAATACAAACGGGAGTATCACAAAAGTCTATGTCTTACTTATTATCGTAGTTGTTCGGGGAAGTTACTTAGAAAAGACGAGAAATGATAATTGTTGATGGAGAACTACTAATAAATCTTGTTCATTTCAGAAATTTACAAAAATGTATTTTTTAATTTATAAATGTATCTGAAACTATAATTTTGTTTAAACTCTTTACCAAATGACAGATTCGATCAATTCTCAAGGATTCAGATAATAATAGATTGTAAAATGAGGCATTATATACCATGTGGCGGACCTTGTTATTGATTTATATTAAACTGATTCCCCTTTCCCTTCGAAAGCAATACCCGATTAGATAAAAAATGTAATAACACATTTTAAATGAAAACACACAATAAAGTTTTAAAAAAGTTCAATGTTTCTACGAAGAAAAAAAAATGACAAATCTAGGTGAAAGTCTAAATAAGTGTTATATTCATTTAATTTTTAAAATCAATATAATTGGCCAAAGTCTAAAAATGAAAGATTATTATTTTCGGTGAATATTGACGATCCTTTATTGATTAACACCAGTATTTTTCTCTCTAGTAAAGTGAATTATATATTAATTTCTTCAATTTCCACTCAATTAAATAAAAGAGAGTTCCAGCATTGGCTGGTTTCTCTCCCCACTGCCTTCTAATCTGACAGTCTATACTATTTGCTCAATGCATATTTTTTGTATATGTACCAATAAACAGAATAAATTATGTTAAAATTGAAACAAAAAATAAATCCGAAGCCAGACAAAATGTAAGCCGAAAAATCGTCATTTGTCGCTGAAAAATCCTAGAGTTCTTCAATAACTTATCACCAATATCCATGGATAAATAGGAACAGAGAAGAAAATAAAACAAAAATATAATTGTTATTTAATTTATTTTTAACAAGTTTCAAATGGATTCAGACCCTCGAGCTAACATGGGCGGAATGTTAAAAAACGTGGTTTGATCCCGGATCGCCAAAACACTGTTGTGGATGATACCGGGACCGCGAGAGGTCGTAAGGTCACTTCTGTACAGATATGTATATACATGTAGAATACATCTTAAATAAATAAATCAAGTCAAGAAGTTTCAAGCCTATTCCAATGGCATACAAGAACAACAAAAAGGTGTACAAGCGTGGTGCTGAATATAAATTTTGTAGTTGATTTAAAAATAGAAAGAATTGTATATACAATTATTTAATTTCAGAGAGAAATGATGTTTTAGTCATGAGATTGGTCCTGTGGTTTTAATTGCAACGCATGGAAAACTGAAAACTAAATTCAGTTAAGTCAAGAATATCAACAATAAATCGCGTCAAATGATGCTTTCTCTTCCAATTTAAATTATTACGTAAATATTTATTCCCTGCTGTAATTCATAATCTCATGCAGTATTAGTCACATGTGTATAAATAAGTTATGCTTGACGAATTGCCAATTTGTATTGCTTAGTCTCTATACAATGCAATTTCACATATAATAAAAAATAATGTATATATTATTATTAGTACTGATATTAGCTGTAGGTAGAAATAGCATTAATAATAATAACTATAGATGTTTAATAATACTAAATTAGTATTGAGAATAATTTTTGAAATTATTACTTGAAATTCTGCTCCATAAGGGTCTGGTAAATGTCCTTGATAGAGAGTCATTCCGCAGTGAAGACCTACCTGAAAAGATATATTACGGATTAACTGGCGTAGAGTCGTAAATACAAAAAAAAGTATTTCTAATAAAATGCTATGATACCGGGTATGCCATACAAGAAAAAGATATATTGCACGAAAAGTCAATCAAGACCTGTCATAAATATTTCCGAACCTTAGTTTTATGTCGTATTTTAGGAGGTCCGAAGTCGTCGAATGTAATGTCCAATATGCTGCAAGTGCCTTTAATTAGTAATGTCGTATTTTAAAGTGTATGACATTATTTGAACTATTGGGTTGTCCGGAAAATAATGCAGGATTTTAAGTTTTCATTTAAAAAAATCTATATAAAATATTCTGTTTACGTTTACAGGATTACTCATTTGTATGAATGTCAACACTTATTAATCCTCTTCCAAATGATATTGTTTGTTTACCTCTGTAGCATTCCGCTACTTGGAAATAATTCAGTCATCCTTATAATGCCAAAGCGAGAATTTCGTACGATTTTCTTTTACGAGTTTAAACTCGGCCGAAGCGGAGCCCAAACGGCTAGAAACATTAACCAAGTCTGGGGCGAGGGTTGTGTTAATGAGTGCACTGTGCAAAGGTGGTTTAAAAAATTTCGGGAGGGAGATATCAGCCTTGAAGATGAAGAAGGTCGTGGAAGGCCTTCCTCTCTTAATGATGATGTTCTGCGATCAGTGGTGGAAGAAAACCCCAAAACAACTGTTCGAGAACTTGCAGAGCAACTCAAAGTCAGTAAAACGACCGTCGCTGACCACCTCAAGGCGATTGGAAACGATCGCCAAAAAAATCAGCGCTTTGATGTTTGTGCATCACTTCTTTGTCGAAACAAAAATGACCCATTTCTGGCCAGAATTGTTACATGTGACGAAAAGTGGATTCTCTACGATAACACTAGACGTTCTGGACAGTGGCTCGACAAAGGAGAAGCTCCAATACATTTTCCAAAGCCCCCAACTCATCAAAAAAAGGTAATGGTTACGGTATGGTGGGCTTCATTTGGTTTAATACACTACAGCTTCTTAAATCCTGGCGAAACCATCAATGCTGAATCATACTGTAACCAAATTAATACCATGCATCAGAAATTGGCAGTAATGAAGCCCTCTTTGGTCAATCGGAAAGGGCCCATTTTGTTGCATGACAACGCTCGACCACATGTGTCACGTGTAACGTCACAAAAATTATTGGAGCTTGGCTATGAAACTTTGCCTCACCCACCCTACTCTCCGGACCTCTCGCCTACTGACTACCATTTTTTTAGACACCTGGACCACTACTTACAACACATAATATTCAAAAATCAAACGGAACTGGAAAATGCATTTATTGACTTTATCAATTCTAAAAATTCTGAATTCTACTCAGACGGAATTAATAAGTTACCAACACGTTGGGAGAAATGTATTGAGAGTATGGGAAATTATTTTGATTAAAGAACATTGCTTTAAAGTAACTAGTTTCTTTTTTTTTGTTTAATACCAAAATCCTGCATTATTTTCCGGACAACCCAATACTTAAAACGGATTTGGTATGTTCTTAAACTTCCACTCCAGTTTTTATTTATTAGTTTTATATTTATTTTGTTTAATTTTAATTTTTTAATTTAATTTTTCTTTTTATTATTTATTTAGTTATTTGTACTGTAAAGCCAAAATTAGCCTTCAGAAATGTTAGAGAATCACATATGGCGTTGTCAGACCTCGGTCGTCCTGCCACTAATGCATGATGTGTGTTAAACTACGCACGCTCACACTCTCACTCTCACATATTCTTTTCAATACATTCTTTCTTATTTACATATCATTCCATCAAGTGATGATTATCGAGTGCTCGATATTCCCTCATTACCGAATGCTCATTAACGATTCTATTATAATTGGGATTCGAAGGGGTACTAAATATTCTTCATCGACCCTCTAAAATTAATCATTCCCCGTCACAGGATACGAATATATAATATAACACAACAAAATGTATGTATTATTTTTTTAATTTCCCGAAATCGGAAGCAAACTCGCTGCGTTGCTCAAGCCAATTTTTATATAGCGTAAGATTTTTTCGTGATCGTTCTTCTTAAGGAGCCGAGACACCTTTCAATTACGTGGACTACAAGTAGCAACCTTTCTTTTCTTGCAGTACATATATGCGGGCTTTGGCCCAAAGGTAATTCGTCCTTGTTGCAGCCGCTTATGGCCTGTCCTTAATCGAGTGAGGAAGACTGGTGCTCTTGATACGTAAGTGCTTCTCTGCAGATTCAGCTCGACTAAGCTGCCTTTCCTTTTGATCACGTATTTTATTAATCAGAGGGCTGGATCGCTTTGGCTACGTTCGAAAATTGGGACATCTCGGCCTCTGCCGCCTCCTCCGTTATCGTTATTATCGCCAATCAGTTGAATAATTTATTATTGTTATGAATAAGTCTGTATTTATATTTTAATAATATCTATGTAAAGAATTCAATTATAACATCATAACTATTATATAGTAATTTTCAAACTCTTCCGACTTCTCATTGTTTTAACATAGATTACAGTTTTATTATCATTACATAATATAATTAATGTGTATTATTCTTTAAATGTATATCTGTATAACTATTAATATCTCTACTTTCAAATATTTACCTGGTATGCTTATGGTGAAGTAAAATTGCTAATAAAAATAAGTAAATAATACAACAAATCAAATTTGATACACAGTTGAAAGAAAAGGTTTCATTTGCAAATAATGACGATGAAGTTTGACGAGCATAAAATTCACCCCATCTGTTGGTTTTTAATAGTTCGTTTTTAATTATTTCCATAATTGTAAACAAACTGATTCAATAAAGAAAAAATGTAAGCACATAGACATGTTAGCTGGGAACGGGCCAGTATTATGTACGATCCATTAGATACTTAAACGATAAAAAATTGCAAAAATTCGTTAGCCGATTGAGGCAGTTTCGAGAAAATTGAGGTCGGCCTGCATGCTACCGCCTCCAATCCAAGCCCTGTTATTAGGGGCCCTCAGCGACAAGTTGAAGATTGCTCCCTTGGGCGGAACAGGTCCTCGGCCAAGATCTATGGCTTCCTCGAGACATTTCGTGACTCTCGCCGTTGACCTTAGCGGAATAGAGGTCTTTATATCCTCACACCGAGCTACCAGATTTTAGTATTTTTTATTTTAAAAATAGAAGCCTCTCCAGGGACTCGCAGCAAGGTCCGTACCAAAACAATTTGTAATTATCCGGCTATTCGAAACCTATAATTAAAATCAACGGCGTATATAAATATCGGTGATCGAAAAGACGTGGGCGTCCTTTATTCATATTATCCACTTCGGGCTAATGTGAATGAATTATTATCGACAGCTGTCTGTGGAAGTCAAATTAACATTGGCATCCTCGTGGTACGTGGACTAGCACAACCGGACGCCTACTGTGTATGCTATATTTAAAAAATAAAAATGAAATTAACGAAATGGTAGGCAGTCTTTGACATTTTTTAATAATACAAAATATCCATACGATTCATCTTATTTTTTCCAAAAAAAAAGTACAATTGAACCTAAGGATTTTTTTTAATTCATTAACTTCTTATTTTCTAACTTTAAATGTTGCCAGATGAATAGAGCAGGTATTGGATAAACGTTATGCCAAAATACTATAGTATTTTTTTATATTATTCTCAAATCATTAGCACTATCACTTGGGGATTCGTACATCCACGACTTCCTGCGATATTCCGTTTTCGTGATACGGCCGAATGCCGGTAGAAGTGAAATAAAGCGCGGAACACACCGTTAGGGTTTCTAAATTCCATTCCCCCCTGTTCTCCATACAAGGTTCCCACACAAGACCGGTTAATAACAGACAAAAATTATCTATGATGACAAATATTTCAATCGAGAGCTGCTATTATTTTCAAGACATCCGAGAGAATTCCTATGAAACTTTAGATGACTGAAAGTTTGCGACGAACGTCCGGTCGGCGTTTACGGGAGTGAAGGCGCAACGCTGTCTGATCATCATCAGCCTTTTGGGCACAATCTTTCAAAAATTGGGGCATATTTGTATAAAATACTCGAGCGTACTGGAATTCCATCCAGCAGCCGTCGATGAAACAGGTTTTCACTTCTTGTCCATTATAAAATAGGATCCATTTTAAAATAGGATAACTCTCTCTGTATAATTCTAATTATCACGGATTAGGAGGAAATTAATTCAACCTCGATTAATATACGGCAAAGAGAAACGTATACTTTATTTCGGTTTCAGAAACTACATTCGCAGTGTTAATATACTAAAACATATTTAATCGATTCAAATTAAAAAATATTAAACAACGAGCATTTAATTTAATATCTACTTTTACATATTTTTCTAAATATTTTATAAATATTTTAGATTTAATTAAACTTTAAATTTTATACATATTTTACATTTAATATGTACTTGGAAAGAGAACTTCGTTGTATGTAATTCCTAGCAGGTCTGTTGTTTTAAAAGTGAAAATGTGATCCAATTTGGAAGAGGATGTGATTTAATATTGGGTTACTCCACCATTGGAAATACCTCAGATCGGCTTGGACGAGCCGTAAATTATATTTCGCCATATTTACGAGATTTGTAGCAATCTTCGCAACCTCCAGTCTAGGGGGAGATGTCATGAAAATGTATACTTGTCTTCGATCGATACATTCACCCTCTTATCACAAATTACACTGTTTATATTTAAACAACCCATCATAATCTATTTTCGCAATTGAAGCATAGTTATTTTTAACCTTGTGACCACTTTTAAAATATATAATTATAAAAATATAATTATAAAATATTCTCGAATAATGTAGTACTGAAGAGCGCGTCAGGCCTATCCACCCATCGAAATCACTATACTTACTAAGACTGTGTTGTTATTCCTTTATACAATAAATATATAATTAAAAATAATTCTGACATCAGATTTTCAATTAGCATTTAATTTTATTTATTTAACAAACTAGACGACCTATGGTTTCGCTTTCTTTTAAAAGAACATTGCATTTTTTTAACAACTTTTAATAGCTTTGTAAATAATAAAAATAATCATCATTAATAGGTACAATCATTTTTAAATTTAAAAAATAAGAACGCCAAAAAATTTCCAATTTATTAAATTTATGGATTGAAATATTCTGAAAGTTTTTGTGTAACTTTTAATTCATTGTCATATCTATTTCTGATCCGCTGCCGTGATGAATACATTTAACAGAAAGAAAGCGCAAACATTTTGAACGGATTCATTTAATTCCATAACTTTTTTTAAAAGATTAATGTTTTTAATATATTTGTAATAATGATAATATACCAATATTAACCGTTTCAGCTCCATATAAGTATGGACTAATTCTCATTAGTCATTACAAATTATGTCCTTTAAGTACCTAAATGCCATGTTTATAAGTTAATTCTCGCTCAGTAGTTTTGAATTATTTACGCAAGAAGAGACTACAGAAATGACTAAGTTCATTAAATATAATCAATTAAAAATTATACATTTTTATTATATTGGGTAATGTGAGGGTTGCTAAATCTCACCGGGTTATTAGAAGGTATTTGGATTCTGGGTCTTGCTTTCACCGGGGGAGGACCTAACTGGATCGACTGATGCCCGAAGGCAAACGTAGATTCTTACAGACCGGTCTGGAGCTGTTTTGGTATGAAAATATTGATTTCTTTAAAATATATATATTTTATTATTACATATTTACTATATATATTTAAAATTTATTATTGACTGTTTAAATTGCACTATAGACACATTCCGTATACAAACATAATCTATAAATAAAGAGTAGAAGTGTGTGTATCATAAAAAATATACAACGGCTATTAAAAGCAAAGGAAAAATCTGATAATTGGTAAAGCTTTCTCAAAATGTGCGGTTTGTTTTACCTTGAAGGAGCGAGGTAGAAAGCGATATGTGATAGGCAAATCATCGTTTTAAAAAATGTCCTTTGCGCAGCGGATGTTTTATTTCCCCGCAGTCCGTCATAAGCTTTCACCCATTTAAACTTTTCCCTTTACAAATAATCTTCTTGATTATGTTTCTAATATTCTTCGCAAGCTGCGTGTGGCAATCGTGGATGCTAATAAAGCACATAGTAATTCTACAGTCAGTTTATTACGAAGTGTGAGTTTTGTTGTTTTTTTCTTCTTGGTCGATCATACACCTTCAACACTTCTACTTGCTCCGCTCGAGTGAGCACCGGTTGTTAGTTATAAAGAGGTTTATATGGCTTACAAAACAGCGAAGTACCGAAGACGTACGTTGCAAATGCAGTCAATCTTATCTTTACTGTTTATTCCCTTCTAATAACCCTATTAGATTTTGCAATGGAAGAAGAGTAGAAGATTCAGAGCCCTAAAGTTGTGTTATTACGGTAGGATCAGGCCATAGTTCGTAATAGAAAAGCGTTCGAAATATCTATAGTGTTCTGCTCGGTAAACGTCTAATCAAGTACTAAATCTTTTTAAATAAATCGTAAGCTAGTAATATTATAGCAAGCTAGGAATTTTACAATTTTACAACCCTATGAAAGAGTGCGATAATCTTGCAACGCAGATGGCCATCCATGATTGATCTCAATTCAGCTTAACTCTGTTATATTCCCGTTTGAGACCATGCGCCAAATTTGTTACTGCATAAAAAGCACAAGAAAGAAAGCTCAAGTATACGGTACCAAGTGCTTGATGGCTTTACCTTCGCAATTCTTGTCGAGCTATTTCTTGTATTTGATTGATGTGATGATCTTCCATGAGAGATTTCAACCAAAAATAATTCCTAGGGATCTATGTTAATTTATTTACTAATTTCTGACAATTCCGTCAAAAGAAGTGTAAATTCTTGTTGATCTTGTCCCTGACTTTATTTTAGATTGATGTTAATTTTGTTAGTTACCAAAATTCTATCTCTAGAAGAAAGAATTTAATTATCAATGATTTCTGATTGAAAATTTTTTTGGCTTCCATCAACTCGACGTTCACATCTGTAAATGCAATTCGTTAGGCGTATTCGTGGCTATTTATTTTTAATATCGAGTCATAGATTATACTCCAAAAACCGGGAATGCAGCCGCCTCTAAACTACCACGGGATTTGCCTTTTGAATTTTATAAAATCTCAAAATTGGTACACATTTTTGGACATTTAAATTCTTTTAACACATTTACAAAGATACATAATTATGTAATAATCCTGACCACCAGGCATAATCGAAGGCATGTAAATTCGACGTCCATGGAGATATCAAGAACTTCCGCCTCATTTTGAAGTTGTTATTAATTGATATTTTACATTTTAGTGGTTTCTTTATCAGCAGAATATTCAAATTTAAATATAAAAACATTTAAAATTCCTCACATGTTACGAATCTGAAAAACATTTTTCCATAAATACTGTTTTATAAATAAATGACTTTTATGTTTAGTCAGCTTAAAAGAACAATAAATGAGATGTTGATAACAATAATCCCGGTGATTAGCTCCGGTAGTAGATAGCCTTAGCTGCCTCCTCCACAGTATCGTTATCATCCGGACCTGTTTCTCCAGAGAGACCAAGCTAGCAACCAATATTTTGGTGAGGCGATCTAGACCAAAATAACAACCTAAGAATCAACGTAGAACTTGTATTGTAGCCGTTACCCCGTTCTGGGAGTCGGGACAGGTACGGTAGGCAGGGTTTTTTTTCTTTAATCACCCCAAGGGCAGGACAAATCGCGATTAAATAAAAAAAATACGTTGCACTGGAGACCTTCGTTGGCATACACCATACCTTGCAGTCCCGTGGACCTCAGATGAACCAAACGGCAACAAATTGCCCGTTGTTTATCTTTCATAAGGCCCGATAATGGCAGGTATTCTAGAGCACGCATTTACGTCCAGACCTAAACCGCTAATTCCCCCTTATGCCTTGCAAAACAACTGCCACTCACACACAATTATCCTCACGAGGTGAGGTGGAAGAAAAGAAGAAACGTTTATTTACTCGCAATACACTATTTGACCCGAGATACGGTCAATGTTCGTGATAAAATTATGTTTCCGGCAAAAAAATGAAGCACTGTAAACTTCTTGAGTTTGTTGATATATGTTACGTGTAGAAGAATAAAAATTGACAGTTAATAATAAAATAATTTTTTAAATAGGAATACTTGAGGGTATTCCTTTTTCATGGAACTATAGTTTCATAACAATTGTCCATAAAAGAAACCAAGAATATTCAATGCTCATACGTTTAGCAGATCAGTTACTAAAATAATCCTAAAGTTCAGCTGATAGTAACCAGATTGTTGAATTAAAGTTTCATTCTATGCGAAACTAACATATTTTCGATTACCATCTGTGTAAATGAACGTTACATAAACAAAAAAACTTCTTTTAATTATGTTGTTACAACAGAAAAAATTGACTAATTTCTCCCAGTCTCTGGAAAATTAATCGTGCTCAAATCTGTGAGGATATATTGACCAGTACGAACAATGCGTTTATTCCCACCCGGAAGTAATATTTTGTTTTTAACATGAAGTAATAAAAATTATTGTAAAATATTTCGTTTGCTTTAAGCGAGTATGTTTACATATGTAATTTTTATAATTACATCTTTAACAAGATAAGTGTGGAGGTGTAAAGAATGCGCCGTTTTTCAAAGGAACTATCTGTTGCAATTACTGACAAGGACAAATTCCTAATGACTAACGCCAAACGTATTTTGGTCCAGTCCGGTGATGTCGCAATAAACACAAAAACGCAATGATGAAACAAGAGTAATATATACCGGAAAGAACACTTCCAGTTTTTTAAATGGGTCTTCACCAAAGAGATTTTAAAAAAGGAAGAAATAAGAAAATTAAATGTTATTTTTGTTACAACGCTTGTTATATGGCCATGCATAAATAAAGCAGCAACTCCTATATTATTTATTTATTTATTTTTTACTTAAAGCGTTTCGTTAATTTATTGTCTATTCGAAAACAAAAACAAAATTGCATTTCCATATCCGTGCAATATAAACTTTAGCCCTGTTAGTGTTGGTTATTCCGAACCAAGATTCGTAAAACACTACTTACGGTTTTCATAACTTAGTCGTTGAGGACGATTGTCGTACCTGGAAATAAAAAATGTGTTATGTGTGGATAAATTGACATAGATGACTATCTTATTTCATTTCCAGTTTTTAAAACCGTTATGTCTACATTCATTCAAAAGCCAAGAAAGGTTTGAGTAAATATTCGTTTTCTTCGCAAATCCACTCTGGTAAATTGTTCAAAGCGTTTTTAGTCACATTTGTTCGGAAAAATTTCGCCCCCTGTGAGTTTAGATGAGGTTTCAGATGTTAAATGATGTATCATTCCAAATGAAATACATTTATAAAAATATAAAATTTATATGCTTATTTTCAGTATAATGACCGCCAATACTGAAGTATGAGTTATTCGACAATAATACTTTAAAATAAGGCAATTAATATAAATGGTGTAATTTTCTTAATCAATATTAACGTTGATAACAATTCTTTTTTTCTCAAATTCGAAACGACCCTTAAATGCGCTCAGATATATAAAAATATTAAGAGCTCGTCACAAAAACCAAAACTCCAACGAAAAGGTGGACGGGTAAGGTGGCAGTGACGTCCCAACCTCCTGCCCTTGAATGCAATAAAAAACACAAATTAAATATATTGACAGAGTAGGTGAGGTGGATCGGAAAGAAGCTCCCTCCCATCTAGAGCGCTGCCGACTGATGGCCCTCGGGAGATCTGGCTTGTAAAGAAGGGTCATCCTACCTCTATACCGCTTGGCAATGCGAGGTTGAACCACGGACGCTTACTTTTGGGCTAAACCCGCGTATGTGTCCGCTATGCAGAGAAAGTTTGCTCGACGGTCCCACCTTATGGAGGGTGCAATTCCTTGACTCCATAATGAGAGCGCGTAGGAATGCCGCCCGATATGGGCTTTTGAGCATGTCAGCGAAGTATATGTGTCCCTTTTCCGATTCATGGAGGAAACAAGGTTGTTTTATGGTATTTCTATACACCGAGAGGCTCATGATTTTTGAAAGTAAATTAAATACTGTCAATCATTATATTTTTTAAACATGAGATATAACCAAATGAAATAAATTAAGTATTACAATTTTACAGAAAATGTTGCTATGGAAAAATAGTCTATTCAGCACCGGCGTATGTGCTCCTTTTGCGTTGATCACCGCTTGTATTCAACGTGACATCGATTTTGTGGGTTTAGAATGTCGTGCTGTTAATATTTTCATACTTCGTCAGTGTCGTCATTATTCCTGCAAATTCTCTGGCATCACTGATCTACTTTTTACCCACTTTGAAAACTCGTCCCAAAGTGTTCAGTAGGGGCTAAGTCAGGAATACATTTTGGCCTCCAAGCATTGACATGAACGTAATCCAGCTTCTGAAAATCTTCGTCTTACAGTGCCTAAAATGACATCAACATTTCTTACTAACAGCGGCAGAATATCCATTACGAAGTACAATTGAAACAATCATATCTCTGAGGTACGACACGACAGACTTGATCCAGGCATTCTTGAATCTACAGCTTCTTGATAGCGATGGAAGACCCTTCGGACAGTTGTTCTGGGAATGTTATTGGACACACGCTTGACTTCTTCTATCTTCCAACAATATGATTCCAGCCGAATCTGTATCATTCAAAACCTCTCACTCTAATAAAAACCCTTACTCTAATACAAAAAGAAGTATGTTTTTGATTCACAAGAAGGGTAAAGCAACGCAATAAATTATCTGTGATCACTGAATATTTACACTGAAAAGGAGAAAATTTATATTAGGACCACTGTGCCAACGAAGGATGCGTGTAAAATTGTTTTGAATATTAATTTTGTGGTTTTCAATATTAATGACTGCCGCAAACCCCAACAGGTTTAATATTTTCATATATTAATCAATATGGTTAAAAGGTAAATGAATATATGTATGGTTCGAGTTATTTTAGTCAATAAAATAAAGATTTGAATGAATGATAAAAGTGTGTCTAAGTGGCAACAAAAGAGAACATCCCAATTTACTAAAACTCCCTTAAAAAATACAGAAAACAGAAAATTAGGGTCATCCACATTTCGTGATCGTCCTCATTAATGTTAAGACAAACCCTTCTAAACTTTCATAATTGTTTTTCTTTATTTTTCGTAGGTTTATGTCAAAACAGTAGAAAAAAGTTAGTATAATTTTTCCCATACCTTAATGATTTGGTATCATTGATAATAAAAACAAAAATGTTTTCTTTGTTATTAACAAAAATTTGTGTTAATACTTTGTTTTAAACAGATTTTTTCAAAAAATAGCTAGCAGGGATCAGGTGATTTTTCATAGTAAAAAGGAACAAAATAGTAGAATACCTGTCGTAAAATGGGTTGACCTTTTTTTTGTCAGAAATGCTAGTCGCACAAGAAATGCGCATCTCTGTCACCCCGTCATCCCTATACAAAGCCTAACATCGGATTAGCTAATGAAATATGACAATCAGCAGGTGGGAATGGCTTTATGCTCCAGCCACTATATATCTTTTCCAACGGATTTTACGCGAAAAAAATTAAACCCAGCTATCAATTCTATTGATAATTAACAATAACATAATAAAATACTTTGCAATACAGGATATTGAAATTTCTTGTTTACCGGTTTTAAAATTGTCAGTTCTGAAAATTGTTAACGGTTTTTCTCTTAGAATGGTCTGTGGTAAATTTAAACGACGAACTCTGGACGGATCGAGTTGATAGATTGACCTTGATTCCGCCTACTACATTTATGTATTTAAAGTGTATAATAATATAATTTGCCGCCCGGCAGCTGTCCTTGATTTCCATTCTGTTATGACAATTGAGCTTTATCACGTATAACAGGTGTTGCGGATGACCGGAGGGAAAAAATAGGACCGTAAATCAAAGAAAAAAACGGGAGTACGGCGTGCTTGATTTATCGACTCATTTCAAGAAGAATGAACTTTCATACTTTGGCAGTCGGAGAATGACGACGGAACATACCAGTCCTGAGGTCAACGGTGACTTTGCACATGTCAACGAAAGAGTATGGAATAAATAATATCGTTTACACTGACCTATTGAGAAACCGATTAAAATGGTAAGATCGTCGTTCCGAAAGAGAAAAACGACCTGATATTACATCACTTGGAATTTGTACGATTGATTTAATTTAGGACCGTGACTTGTCCGGTTAGATATGGTGCCCATTTACGGTGACCCCTCGTACTTCATTTCGAAAACTTTAAAAAATAAATAAATAAAACCTGTAAACTAGGCTCATGGACTGTGTGGAATTCATTCACAAAGAAAGATTACAGCAAAATAAAAGGTGTGTGATCCCGTATCGCTAGGAATTTTATGATACGCAGCACAGATCTAGGGTTACCAGCAGTATGGAGAAATCCCAAGTATCCAGAAACAATTGTTCTTCATGCCCAAGAGTTATCCAGATTATATACTTTATCTCGAAATAAAGCCTTTGTTCATTTTTACTGTTTCCCTGTATATTAACTTTATTGGAAGGATGTGATATATTAAGAAAAAATAGCATATATGTAAATGGCTTTCTAGAATATTTAAAACTAGAATTCATATAGGGCTCGCGTTTTCATTCATTATACAAACTACCAGCACCGATCTAGGGGAAAACAAGTATTTAAAAGACATTTCAGGAAGGTTTTTTGTCTATATTAATGAAAACTAGAAGGGAAATAGTAAATTTAAATTGTTCATACACTAGAAGTGAGGACAGACGTGTTAAGCAATATGTTAGCGGATGATATTGCCTTTCAATTTGTATGTATCAGCCCATTTCTGAAGAATCACATCAAACTTTTTTATGTGCATTGGAATTAAATTGGAATACACTTTTCGTCGATTTAAATGAGGATACTGGCAGGAACTATACTATATCTATATAGGAATATAGAAATCAATTGACACAAGAATTTAAGAATTAATTAATATATTTAACTAATTATTTAATCATCTGTTTGTTTATTTAGTCGCAAGTTATAAATGGGCTATGGACATATATTATACTAATTTATTTATTGCATTTTGAGAAAATGTTTATACATGTACGCTTATATCTTGTGTTATTTTTTCTCTGTAGCTGAATTACAATGTATGACAATTCGTACAAGTTTTCATGAGCTCCTAACAATGAACGTACATTTGGTGTTCAAACATTAGCATATTTAGCTAAGAAGGAAGGATAGTTAGCTAGAAATACATCAATCTTAAACATCTTTCCTTCACTAAAGCTACAGCAATTGTGAAACCGACCCTTTGCCTGAATCACCTAAATACAATACAATTTAAAAACTAAAATTCTAATAGACTATGGTGATCTAATGGCACTGTAATCTATTGGTTTTGTTCTCAAATTAATAAGCTAAGCGAAAAGCTATTTGTTAGAAATTTTTGACACTTTTCGTCCTAAATTTCATTTACACTGAACTTGCTCGTCGCCCGGTAATTAACGTTTACGTAACGTATACGTTATAGCTTATATAACTAACTATAACTCCTCAACATTGTTGATCGAACGAAGACGTGACGAACATAATCGCAGCATGAAGGAACAAGATAAAAGCCAATTCTCACTTATTAAAACACTAAACGACTACTGCAATTGTACCTAATTAGACCTACGTGGTTCTACGGGAGCCCATTATGTCAGAATCGCATTTAATCTAGACACTACTAAAGCAAAGCAATGAATCTGACCCATAATGTACTATTACGCCCGCAATTATAACAATAAGGAAACGTCATCTTCAAAATTGTAGAGACCTGCTAAATTTCTCAATTCTAAATATCCAAAAAGTTGCACAAAAAGAATCCTTATATTTCTTGCTCCATTCCATACATCCTTTCGTTGCTAGGGCTCAAGGTATTATTACAGTTTAAATTAAATGCCAGCTTGTCAATGGGAAAGCCACCGCAACTGTCATGTGAACTATTTTCAGTGCGATACAGTATTACTATTATTACATTATACTTGAGCATGTGTAATAGTTTTTATGAATGAAAAAGTGTTTACTATCATATATTAATATAGTACATATACAAACAAAAAGATTTATACAATATAATTGAATATTAAGAAGAATTAATACGACTTCATTTATAATTAACTGTCTTAATAAATTGTACATTATAATTAAAAAATAGGTCCCAGTTACGATAATATGTAGCATATAATGTAATTGATAAATAAATTTTAGAACTTTCGTTCCAACCAGCACAATTAATCAACTATTAGTTACGTAATTTCATGAATCTAATAGGAATTCAAATGAAGTAATAAAGCTAAAGGAAGTAATTAAACACTTGTGTCTCACCTATCATGAATTCCCCAAACTTATCTCTGAGCAAATATGAGATTAGAATGACTCAACTAGTGTCGCAACTGGTCGTCATATATTTCAAAAACAAAAACTGAAATTCGAATTACTACTATTTACTAAAGTGTTTAGGTCCAGAATTTCAAATTTTGAAGAAAAAATTGTTCTTAAAGACTGAATCACATGACAAGCAACTTATTCCACTGGCAAATTACGCTCACCTAGAGCTGTTTGAAAAATTCAGTGGGGACGTGATAAATAGTTTTCGTGGTCTTATTAGATACGGCTCAGCGGTCATAGCAAAAGGCGCAACGCTAGAATTGCGCCAGTTCCTTCTTGACCTCTGACCCTAGTTTGGTTCTAGAACTTGGCTAACTATTGCTCCACACGCAGCAGCAGTTTGCATGGAGCTCGAAAAATGTTTAAAAAATCTCCGAAGGCCGTGAACCTGAAGAACCCCAAGATTCTCATAAACTAATCCACGTCCATTTTAATATTCGTGGATTTGTACACACGAACTACTTGACATGGTAGTTTATTGGCCGGTCACGAATGGCTCCGGGGAAAATATGACGCATTTCCGTTATGTATTAGGCCAAGTTCTTTATAAAATGCCAGATTTAATATTTTTAAAGGTTATTTTTTAAAAAAAGCAACATCGACGTGCAGGTTGAGTCAGATGTTTATATTTAATGTTATATATACTCAGATTTTCCAGATGAAATCAAAGGTACTCGGAGTATGAACTTTATTGTTCATTTTTTATAATACTGAAACTTGAATTGACTCATTCCATTCGTCGTTAAAAATGTTAATAAAATTTTTGGATTCTATAAGGAATCATTTCTCAGGGTTGGAGAATGCTAATAATCAGGGAAAGTGAGACAAGCATAGTACACAACAAAAGGATGCTCGCTACTAGAGCACTATCATCTCTCCTGTGGAGCCTAACTGTTGGTGATCTGCTTGCAACGCTGAACCTCAGAGGCATAAAGTGTCAAGGCTATGCGGCCATCTCGAGCGCCATAGAAAAATTTGAAGAAACTCTCTGTACATAATAAAAGAAGGGCTAAAAATTACAGATGAATGGTGTCAAAACGCTCGATAAAAGATTCGCCCTAACAAAACCATAGTCATTTTTGCACGAAGAAGAAAAATGAATCACATGAGGCAGTTAAAAGTCAGCAATTATGTGATAAAAATGAGTAAAGAAGCCATTATCTAGGCGTCACACTATTCAAAACAATGGCAAAGACCTAAGCCCTTCTGTGTGAGAACATTGAAAAAAATTTTAAACCTCAATTAAATTTTTTCAACATATTGCCTAGATTATTTATCACAGAAACTAGTATTTCAATCGTTGCTGTATCGATTGAAACTATATTTATATTTTTTTCTTTGCTCATTAATCCAGTTCGACATGATTTTTGGTTTAATATTAGCGTCATCAATCATTTGAACATTTCCTGCTCTTTCTGCATGTATAATACGACAAATATCATCCAACATTTCATCATTGAACTCTACCTTTATTTTATAAACTATCATTTTTAGTGTGGAGAATAAATTTTTATTCAGTACAACTGGAATGTCATTAATTTTAATTTAGTTTATGTACGGCTGTTGAGAGCATTCGATTGTATCTTTTTTATGTCGTTTGTTTGTTTTGTACTTATAGTATTTCCTGTTACTAATTTCTTAATTACAATTGTTCATTTCGTTGTGTTTTTTATTTATGTTTATGTAATTTTAAAGTATTTTATTTTTATCTATATATGACTTAATTTATACATGTCTATTATATGATTTCTCAGCTTTTAATTCGTCGATTGAAGAAAGCATAGTCATAGTTACAAGGTAAAGAAGTTATTAGGATGATTATGTTTTTTAATTTCAGAGGTGTCAGATAGACTAGGCCGGAAAATACTGACGTGGCTAGATCCTCTTGGTCCTCACTTTACCCTTCTTCATAAAAACAAAATCTCTGATAGGTAAAATATACCATCTGGTTGTAATTTGCATTACCATTTGCTTTGTATATTAATCATAGTTTTACGTTTTTCAACGTTGAACAATTAAACTTTTATCTAAAAAGTTTTAAAAAGTGAAAATTGCTAAGGAAAATTAAGACTCTGATGTGCTGTTGTAGGTACGTTTGTGCGATATGTGGATATTAACGTACATTAGAATAAGATTGTCGCCGTTCCAAAATTTTGTCTACATAGCGAGCGGCCGTCAAAGTCCGTCCACGAACAACAACCGTCTCTGTGCGACTCTTCATTCAAATTCCCACCCTCACCGTCACTGAGCAGTTGGCTCTGGGAAAAATTGCAGGAGTCGTACTGCACACTTTCTCCACACTTGAAATCGTAGAGCAAATCTATCTGTACAACAAACCAATCGTCCAAACGCTTATGGCTGTGTTCTAGAGCAAATGCGAGTTGTGCAACTCCATGTATTCTGGTCAATTCTCATCCTATTACGATCTTCTTCGAGCAGAACGTTCAGAAATTTGGACAACTAGAACTTATAGAGCGGATGAATATAACAACTGTAAGGTGCCGAGTTCGGAAAATTTTCGAAGTAAAAATGGTCATCCTGTGGTTCTGTTCCCTAGGGCGTCCAGAACCGGGCCTTCTACGGTAGAACCCAGTTTCTCGAAATGTCTCGTAGTGTTTCGTAGGGAACTCCGGTGGCAATACAGCATACCTGATGGAACGTACATCATCCATAACCGCCACACCATAATCTCCTCAGCAACAAGTGGTATTTTTATGTTTAAAAATTAAAATGAAAAAACAAAGAGAAAACTAAAATGTTTATTACTTCACTAACTGGCATTTTTAAGTTTAAAAATTGAGATTAAGAAAACAAATATGAAAATTAAACAGTATATTCCTTCAGAATTCAAATGAGACTGAATCAGCATTTTAAATTCCTTCAAAATTAAACATTGAAAAATCCTTTATCCTTGTTTTCGATTATGGGTTTAGTGTAGTTGTGTCTAATTGATATTCTTAATTTAAAACATAGCATAAACAGATATTTATTGGTAAAAGCAATGAGGCAAATTAAGATCATAATTTTATTTTATGAAGAAAATTAAAAAACCCTATGTATATAATGATATGATTGTAATAATAAAAAAATTCCTATTTCTCAGGATACAAAAACATCGGCACTTATTATTATGTCAAAAATCAATTCACTATGGATGTTACAAAATATGCTGTGCTAATTTTGTTTTTTATAACGTTGAAAGGTCAGGTTTCTCATTTACATATACGATTTGAAATCAATACGTCGACCAAATTATAATGATTATGCTTTTTTACACTATAAGACATTGAAGAATGTCAACAAAAGATAAGAATCCATTTCTGATTGAAAAATTGAAAATAACTGTTTATTTTAAAATTAAATTCCTTTTGGAAGTTTAAAAAAGTGTTTTTGAATCTTAATGATTAATAGCATTCTTGTCTATGCTTCTGAAAAAGTATGTGATTTCTTTAAGTACCGTATAATTTACTGGTGGCAGACTAATTACCATTTTTTTAAATATGTTAGCACTATTCGTTTAATTAGTCACAGCATTTAAGCGTTTTCATGGTCTCGTGGGTTCCCCATTAAACATTCACAGACGGGCGAACGAACATTCGTGAGCGACAGCCGGCGTTTTACCGTTTGAACAAATCGCAAAAACCAGTCCTCGCGTATCTTGGACAACTTCCTTGAATGAGCCGGTTGCTCTAAAACAGCATTTCATCCGATGCGAGACCATCGGTTTCATTAGCATTTACACACAGAACACAGGCACACACACACACACACACACACACACACACACACACACACACACACACACACACACACACACA
>CM077111.1:21406028-21424552 GCA_039619505.1 Cimex hemipterus | reverse complement strand
CATATATATATATATATATATATATATATATATATATATATATATATAAATTAAATATTCCGAAGGTCTGGTTTAAGATGATAGATGATGTCTTTCCTTGGTCAAAGTTTCAACAAATAACGTCTTTCAGATAGCGTTCCGTTAAATCTGCTCATAAACATCTCAATTAATTTAGCGTTACCGTTCACGCTATTGTTGTGTCTAATCTTCCTTTTATAACGTATGAAAAGGCATGGTGATCAAGCCAAAATCACACTATGTTTTCGTGATCTTGAAATGGTGCACCAACAAGTGGTATTCATATGCTTAATCTTATTAAAATCGATTTGGATGAGCTGTCAGTCGTCCAATTTTTTTCAACTAAGATCGAGAGTAGGTGGAGATTATGTTACTTGCTCGAGAAAAAAATAGGTAGGCAACCTAATACGTACCTGCTACGCGGGAACAAAGTAGCAAATGTTTGAAGGAATTGTTGGTTTAATTTATCTTTAAAAAATTCTCCCATGAATACTGTCATTTACTGAGAGAATGGAATATTTGTGTTAAATATGTTAATTTTGTAAAAATTACGTGAAATGTATCCCGCCACGAGCAATGAAGAAATAAAACCACCATCGAACTAATAAATATATTCGGCATGGGAATAACAATTAACGCGGTCGGTTGAACAAATTTCTGAACGTTCCAATTCGTGTTCATGATTCGGTCCGGTCGGTAAAAATCATGGAGGTAGCATACGATAAATTAATTGAAGATCAGATAGAGTGTACGGAACTAGTCGGATACTGTAATTTGTTCTGGGGGCATGGAATCTGATTCCGATCGGGGCCAGTCAGATCACGACCGATCCGGTTTAGATTTCGCCTTCGAACGCTGCGATCAAAATTAAGTTTCACATTTCTATCCACGCCGACGAATAAGTATGAAGACGGGAGAAATCAATCAACCAAAATTAATTAAAATGTAATTATTTTTCTAAGGAGGTAATATTATTCAGGTGTGATCATCTTTTCTATAACATCTCAAATAGAGAGTATCAATAACCTTATTTTTCCATTGAACTAATTCCTCTACTAACTATTCATATCAATAAATAATATTGTATGAGATAGTTAACTTTTTTAGTTATTATTTACAAACAACAATCAGAATGAACAGCTTTAGCCAAAGGACGCTATCTCTAACTACTTCAAAATGACTGAAATAAATCAGGCTCTCGGGATAATAATAATAAATATATCGACCAGGGATCGGGTAGACCATGTGGTCCATTCGCAGATAGCGTAACAAATTTGATGACGGTAGTTAATTTTCCAAACGATATTTTGGCAAGCTCTAGAGGCAGCATTCCACACGGCATATGTAATGGCAGTATAGCTTGTAGTTCGTTACTTTTATCATTATCCTTTCCCACCATACCTTACCATACTTTTATCATCGGAGCATCATACATCGGGAAAGTCATAAAATGTGAATAGAATACAAACAATTATTTTTAAAAACTTACAACTGAAACACCATCACTTCATTTCTTTTTTAACATTGAATTTGTTAGTATTTTACTTATTTTCAAGTTCAAATTGTAAAAAGTGATGTAATGTATATTGTTTTACTAATCTGTAGTTCCATTGTAATTGTTAGCAGGATTGTGGTCAAAATATTGTGTTATTTGAACAAACGTTGGCCACCCCTGATGTAGACCGTCGCCTTCAGTTTAAATATACAAGGCCAGTTTCGCAACGGCTTTAGAAAAACAATAACCGGATCGTAACTACTCCGTTACTTCGTACTGGTCTACAACATTCGCCTGGAAATGCAAGAGAGGTCCATATGCCATCAGCCGTACCGTTGACATGCTTCGACGAAATACATCCTTCCTTCCCTGCCCGAGGTGCCAACCCGGTGAGCGAGCGCAGCTCCCGTTGTATGTCCTTGTTCGCCAAGGAGCCAGATTTTCTGGTAAATGTCAAGGTCTCTCCCTCACCGTTCCTCCCTCTCCACCATAGCTCGATGAATATGTAACAAGCAAATGAAGTGTGCACAATTTTTCTTAAACAAGCCCGCATAGCGTTGCTGACCTGACGACACCTGGAATTTGGGTAAGGCTTACGATCAACCCATAATTTCCCAATGCGCTTTGGTATATATACCGTAACACGTTTACCTCATATGTTTACGAGTTCGATACCATTATAAATATCAACTGCAGTAAGAAAGACTTTTGACATCCAGAACAGAATTTGTTTAAAACGTTCAATGTTTTACTTGCGATCGATGTTGTATCTGTCCTAATAGACAGTACCAGATTAAAGGAGTTCAAATGGAAATGAGTTTACCGTGTAATTTATATTTGAAACACTTTTTCAGTATAACTAAGGAAGCAACCATTTAAAAGATTAGATTTGAAGTGAGATGTGAATTTAATTAGCTTCATATCTCATCATAGGGACTGGTGATTCGTTAAAGTGCCGAAGATTCCACGATGCGAGCATTTAGCGTAATTCAACATTTCCTTCTTCTTCTTACAGCAAGACAGCCACCCAAAACTAAACTAACTAATCATTAGATCATTAACGGTAATATCAATTTCGGGACTCAAACCGGGTGATACGTGACCGGCCCCAGTTATGTGTATCTCTCCTCAGCGAGACCCGTTCGACCGGTCGGCCCCCAAGGAGAACGATTGTTTCACAAACCATGTGTTTACTCTGGCTCGTGACTAGTGCTCGAAAACCTCCTTCAGAATTTTAGCAGTTGATTGTCTCTTTCCTTCCGTCCATTTCCATGCTAGAATCGGCTACCTGTCCCCTAATGTATGTAGTAACACTGAACTTTTTTAATCTGTCAGAGGTAAAAAGTAACATATCATATACATTTTCATATATCCCTTGGTTCATTGATATTTTAACTTCGTCCAAACGGCCAAAACTGAAATTCCTGCAGCCCGAGGCCACACGTCCTGCATCATTATCTTCTTTTTGATAATTAACTGTCCCAAATAGATATTAAAAAGTTTAAAAATTGACAAAAAATTAAAATACTTAGTCTAGCTTCAAAGAAAATTCCCTTTAAAACTTAAAATTATTATCTTTTCAATGGACAATTAAAATAATTCTTTGAACGCTCCATTAGAATTGGTTGGAAAATAATATATCAAATCGATTTATTATTAACTAAAGTAACATATTTTTGTATAAGGAATCGGCTTCTTGAAATCTACATCGCACCAGACCGCATCTCACGATTTCTGATTAATCATCGACAAACGGTCACTAATCACCACACATTTTCTTTATTGTGCCAACGTTTCGATCTTTATTAAGATCATCTTTAGGGCATGGGATTTACAACCCCCACATCCTACATGTATTTGTTAAATTTAAACCATGATTTGTAAATCCCAGAACCTGAACATGATCTCAATAAAGATCGAAACGTTGGCACGATAAAGAAAACATTTTACTGAAACTTACATCACACCAGACCGCATCTCACGATTTTCGATAATTATTGAATAAAAGTTACTAATCACCATACAGTAATTAAAGTTGTAAGAATAATAGAACTGAATGATACAAGAATGATATATAATCCATATTGTAATGCACGTCAATGTTTTTCAGAGGTAGATTTGTTACTGCACCTTTTACAAATTATTAAATAACGCAAACCGTTGGTTGAACACACAGACGAGCCACTGAAGATGGCGAATTGCCGAGACCAAACCAGCATAATTACACTACTTTAATCTTCCGGTTAATCGAACTCATACAAAATATCACGATTTAAAATAATAATTTACATAACGACTAAATTATACAAAGGATTCAGTACGTGACACAAATTTTTCATCTCAACCACACATTAAATAAAAATTATAAATCAATTTAAAAGTGATAATATTCCAATTGTTAACTTCCATAAATTGCACAACGCTTTCGACTCTTTGATCTTGTGCAAACAATAACACTTTTAAAATGTGCAATTTGTAGGCGGACCAAACGGAGATATATTTACATAGATTAATTACTAAAGTATCCGTTCGGCTCCATTTTCAAACCATTACCGAAACGATACAAGTGTGAAACTGGATTTTATCTCCTATCCCTCGTCGACCTAAATCCATATCTCGGGATCGGCAATATTGCAACGTCGGTTCTGGGTCCTGTACTTTTTCGAAGCCCGTTTCCCCGTCATTACAATCGCGATGGCCTCACGGGTGAATTAACAAGTTATCTGTTCTTTATGGTCTCCTTAATTTATTAGTAAACAACTAGAATGAGTAATAATGTCCATAATCAATAACCCATATAGATAGATGGTGTTATGACTCAGCAGACATGCAATACACCAAATTTAAACTACAAATGAAAGAAAACATATTTACTTCTGAACCCGATAAAATGTTACTTAACGCCTTTCATAAAACTATTCATAATATTTTATTATATTCTGAAGTCAATTTTTTTACTGGTTGGCCTTAAAGGAACAACTAAAAGTAAAAATGACAGGTAAATCCGATAAGAAAAGCAAAAGGTCGTGAGGTTTATCAGTCCCACGATGAACTGAAACTGCTGTTTCTTAAACGGTAAATTGTATATGAAAAATTTTATTTGGCAATTACCATATTCCATACAAGATGCAGTGATAGGATGAAGAGACATGTTAGAGATAGAAGATTCCAAGAAAATTTTAGATTGGCGCCAATAATCGGGCGGAAACAGAGCGGGTACAACACTGCATTCGACTTAAACTCACGGGATTTCTAGCTAAACTTAAACTAAATTGCTAAAGTTTTCATTACTCTGAAGCATTTTGTAGCTGGAAATAGTTAAGAGAAGGCATCCAACTTAAGGAAAGGTTTCTTCCAGAATAGACATCTACAGTGCCCATATGGCTAACTAACTATTATTAACTATGCTTTGTTGGTAACGAACTTAAAAAAATTTAAGTAGATCAACATTCAATTTTTACCGCTAGATTTGAAGTATTATTTATATTTTTAAAACCCAACATATATAAACAAAAACCATTAAATCTCACCAACACTCTCAACACGACACACAACAATGACATCTACTCAGAAAACACACACTTTGAGTACCTAAAATTTATATATGGCATACATCATTGTATAAATTCGTATTAATATCTTATACTTGTTTGTTCATAATATTCATCATAATTTAAACAATGTTTATAAATCCCAGGCGCTGAAGATGATCTCAATAAAGATCGGAACGTTGGCACGATAAAGAAATGTTTTTCTAAGCACACATCATGCCAGACAGTATCTCTAAACAATTATTAACTAACAGTCCCTGAACACACATTTTTTATATCAAGCTTTTTACAAATTATAAACATAAATAATATTCCCTCATGCATATATACGCATAATGGAAATAGTTGATATGTTTGATGATAAATAAATTGAAGCTAACCCTTCAACAAAGCGATGTAAATTTTAGTAGCGCGATTATTGGATTAACGAGAACTATATGATAAGATTGATGAGAATATTTTTAAATATCGATAACACTGATGTTTGCGGACCACTCGAACTGAATGCCAATACTTTGGCTGTTTAATTTACAACATTTAGGATTTTTCCAGATCCCTGTCAGGACGCACTTTGCAATAGCACTAGACGTGGACTGTAAATCAGAATGTCACATTAACGTTTACCAAGATTCGATTTTATCGTTTCGCCGGATGGGGCGAAGCCGGTTAACAATAAGATTGCTCAACCACCTCGGGGATAATTCAGCTTATCGCCGTGCCATTATTATACGTGCCATGTCACGATTTGATGAAAAGTGAGTCAAAACTGTTTAGATTCACGAGACGCCCAGCCACGAATCACGGACTCATGTGACAATTTGCGTTATCGGTCATTAATGAAAGAATACGTTCAAATAGGTTTTTGTTAGAAGCCAAAACTATAAACCTTGACGCAAGAATTCAATTTGATGATGTGGTAGCATAATTTGTAGCAGCCAAATGCCTCAAACTTGGGCCGTGAACTAATTTTCGTCGTGAGCGCGATTCAAGCGTAATTACCATTTTTCATTTCATTAACAAGCCGAGATGATAATAATGATGGATTCTAGGAATTGGGCTTTTTGTTACCTAAGCCTTCTAGCTTATTGTTTGTGTTTCCTAGTTCCTTAGTTCAGTGCAATCGACTTGACCCTCCTCATCAGAGTAATAGCTCATTGACTGACATTGCTGCAATCCCATTCCCAGATTTCTCTTGGTATCAGTTGGGAGTTGGCTCTTTAGGTCAGTTTGCTCATCGGCCATTGGGAGGTTGCTTCGTATTCGAAGATGATATGATATGGCTGGATGTTCCTCCCTCTTCAGAGCATAATCTACAGATGGGTTCATTATTAATTATATCCATGTTGTGTAGATGCCAATGACCGGTTAATAGTCATATTTTTAATTTTTGTCCTATTTTTAATTGTGCCAGTGAGTCCAGTCTTTGTGACTCCATTTTATCCACTTCTCATTTTGTCTTTTTGGATCCATTCTGTGATGGATGATTCTGTGTTTGTTTTTATTATCCCATGAATAACTCAAACTTATATATATTTCGGATCCTCCTCTAGTCAGTGTATCTGCATTAACAAGCGAAGCCTGAGTTCTTTTAACAAGTATAGTCTCCTCTGAATTATACGTTTTTACACTATAACCTTGTTGTAATTACTTCAAAAATATTTATGGCTTTCTTTTGTGTCCTATCTAATTTTGGTAAAAATGTGGTTTGATATCACCGGAAACCCGTTCTGCTTTCATTGTCAAAAGTGTACACATTTCACCGACGCTGCTATAAATAAGTCGCTCGTGCTTAATGAATGTTTTTTAAATTTAAATAAACGTCGCCTTCCCTTTTGTCCAACAATTTACTTTCATAGCGGTCTGTGAAGCCTAGATTCGTTAAATTTGTCTTTAAAAAACCTCCTTATAAATGCACAAACATTTTTTTTTAAGTATGAGACAATATATTACGATAATCCGAATTTATTTCTCGACTAGAATGAAATAGGATGTTCAATAGCCAAAGGAACGTTTATAAGCATAAAGGGATCATTTTAGGAAAACAACGGCTTTTTAGATTCCAAAGGTTTGATTGCTAAAACTAATTAATTAATTACATTAATCACGCTTCCTTTATCATTTAATTGTAGACACTAAAATTAGACCTGTGATACATCACAACAGGGAATAATTGACGTTTTATGTTCACAAACACTGAAAAATCTGATAGTTCTAATAGAAATGAACTTTATTTCGTTATTTATTTAATTGATAAGTGGAAATTTTCGTAAAATTTGACAATTATAAGTGCGTAGATGACAGAACGGTAAAACTACGAATGCAACCTACTTCACGATTTGCGACAATAATTATTTCTTTCCAAGAAGGCAAATTCAAAAGACGATTTTGACGACTTTCCCTTTATACTGACAGTGCCTGGTTGTATTATTTTCTATTCCCCTTCTAACTGATGCAATCCTCATAAAACGAAGCGTGCAGTAATACATTTCATTAGTTTAAATAGTTAAATAAGATAAATACGATCCAGGCAAGATCACATGGCAAACATCACCGTTGAGAGGACAAAGTTCAGAATAACGAAGGTTTACAACAATGCTTCTAAAATACTACCCTTACCTAAGATTTTAAGATTAATTCATGTTAAAAGATTACACTGTAATAAAACTAGACATAATACACCTTTTGATTACTTAGTTTTAATAAAATTTACATGTCCTAGTGTTCTCAAGAAAATATAAACTCATACATTTATCGATCAAACAACACTGTTTTTTAAAGATATTTATAGATAATCAAAAGAGATATCTCAATTGTTTTACGTTTTGAACGATAAATTAGACTTTTTCCTTATATGTTTGTTTACAATTTAGTCCTTATAAGGCAAGTCTTTTGTTCCTTTCTACATGAAATAGCACATATATTCAACAAATTAATGTTACTATTTTGAACAGTGTTTGATTAAATGCTACTTTCAACTGTCGAAAAATATTAATCCACGAATCAGGACGGTTTCAGAATCCATTCATAATGTAAGCCTACGCTAAACGCCTTAGAGTTGGCACAGATTGATGGGCGTAAGAATTAATTACAGTTTTCTGCCTTCAAACGAATTGTAGAAACAAATCCAATTTATTCACTCCTCGAACTTGGTGCGATATATTTGGCGGAATAATTGCATTTCGGGTTTGTTTTGTATTGTTTCTCTCAATTTAATTTTGTCCGGGTGCAAAAATAATATATGAACATCACAAAAGCTAAGATATTGAGAGAAAGCATTAGCTGATGATAATGATCCATTAAAATTCGAGGAATTCAATCACTTGTGCAAAAACAAAAGCAAAATAGTAAATGCATTCTCTTGCCAATAACCGCAGATATAACATAGAAAACCGATTTATATTCAATCTACAACAAATGAAGGAGGAATGAAATAAAAAAACTTCAAAGTATACAATAGCCAACTGTAACTCCTACCAACTTATTGATTCATTTATCTGTTTAATTAATAAAATGGACTTAGATACAAGTACTATTTTTACAAATAATTAATAATAGTATTGGGAAGTATGTTGGAAGTTTGGGAACGTCGGGCTTCCGAAAAAACCTCTTGGTGACCGAGACTAAAAATGAATTTCCTGAAAAATTCTAAAAGGTCGGAAAATTTTAGATAAAAAGCAAATCTATATATACAGGCCATGTAAGAAAAGAGACGTGATTTGAAATTCATGTGATGAGCTTCGAAAAGACTTAAAAGGTTAGAATACGTAAATATTGACAACGAATTTTCTTTTATCACTATTAATAAAATTTTCTTTTCAAAGTTAAAATAAATTCCCTTTTACAAAAAATCAACAACGGTGTTGAATTAATGAGTGAAGAAATTCCATTTTTCCCTTGCATGATTGTTCATTATATCAGCAGTTGCTTTTTAGAAAATAGTTTTCCGTTCACTATGCTGACCTATACAAAACAATCACTATGTACATGACTGACTGAACAATCAGGGAGATCAGGTAGCCCCAAATGAGTGGTGATGATGAAGCTGCAGGTGAACAGCATAACTCATCTATAATGTCTTACAAACATTTAGAATTCAATGTTGTTGTTTTTTCATTTTGTCTGTAGACATAGATTTTTTATGCCATATGTTGAATAGTATTGTTTCTTCCTAAACCCATGATATAAATATCAAAATTTGAAATTATGTTAAATTAACGACTTGGTCCAGAAAAAAAACAGTCAATCTGTAAACACATTGAACCTCCACTATTCTTCACAAACGTTATGCATTTAATGGGTTTTTCATTTTGGTTGTAGAGATGGATTTGCTATGTGCTACATATATTTTATGTATTTAACAGAATTGTTTCTTCTTAAATCCATGATATAAATACCAAAATTGAAATTTATACTAAATTAACAACTTTGTCCAGAAAGTAAAAGTCGATTTGTAAACAGATTGAACCTGAAGGTTCATCGCCAACACGTTTGTTTTAAGAAATTCACAGTACATGGCTTAACGTGAAAAGCGGCGTCAAGAATGTTTTCCTAAGTGATTTATTTCCTCAGTTCAGGTGTCTCCGACTGAATGAATAGCCGAAGACCAGACGGAGTCTTCACACTTGGATCGAAAGCGTTTCTACCTGACAACAGACAGGGAGAGGTGAGACAAGGGATAATCAATCCAGACAGACAAAATGGAAATATATTAATTATTTATTACTATTATCGTAACTATTAACTATTTTAGTATATTATTAATATATGGATATTTGAACTAGTTTAATTTACTATTTTAACTCAAGCATGTAAGAAATTTGTAATGATGTAAACCTTCAAAATTCGCTAGATTGAAATTCTAATTTCTTAGCATTTTGTAAAGCTTAATTCTATCTATTCAAACAGGGTTCACTATTTTTCACCTCCCCACAAAAACAAAATAAGCCCCTCAAGGTTTGTTAATCGATACTATAAAACCATTACGTACAACGGCATATTTTTTTAAAATAATAGTTATCAAATAGCAAGAACATGGAACAGATCATAATATAAACGCCAACTATTTGATCTAAATAGCTACCATAAAATTTTCAAAGCTTTTAAAGTTTGTAGATGAAAAACTTTAACAGCTGGTACCTAGGTAAAGAGATAATATTAATTTCAATAAACGTTTTTACGTGTGTGAATATATAATTTTTGTTGACATTAATATTATCTTATAGAACACCTTAACTGCGTGTGGCATGAGGTTCGCCTAGACAAACTAATGTGCGTCCTTCCAAATACAATATCCTAATCCTTCGCTCCTACTTCACACGGTCCTTCTGAGTTCACCAAGGATCGGACTACTTCCTTTAAGAGTGGAATGCCACAGGGCAGTATGCTCGGACCGCACCTGTGTCATAACCCAACGAATTCCGATTTCATTCTCCAATCCCCTTGCATCCTTTGCAGACGTCCCAATCGTGCTCCTCTCAGGAGCAAATGGAGCCAACTTTGGAGGATAAAAATTAACAAAAATAAATGCACACATGTTACATTTACCCTCTATATCAAAACCCCCTCTCAGAATATTACTCAACGCCATTACTATTCCAAAAACCTACGGAGTACTCTCCTTTGACACATTGAACTTGGAACCGACACATACAAATAAAAAGACAGGAACTACAAAGTCGGTCTGTATAAACTTAAAAAAACTGACACTCAAGAAAACATAACGGAAACTGATTTGCAACTATATTTGCAAACTGATTGCTAGAACTACGGGGCACTGCCAAACTTACCAATATCCAACGAATTCTGTCCTTTCAATTCAAAATTCCCAGAATCATAGACAACTCTGTCTCCAATAACATCCTGCACAACGACTTCAAAATACCCTATGTAAATAAATTAATCCCCACCAAATGTTCTAACTTTCACGATAAACTCTCCACTCAGCTCATTCAGCGCATAATCCATCCATATAATCCGACAGACGAGTTACACGGGGATGGCCCCTGGCCCAGGGTTGAAAAGCAATGTTGCTAACTCCCTGATGGCATATATGAAAAATATGTATGATATTCCATAAATTCCATAAATACAAATTGTACTATTTTATAAAGATCAGAAAGTTTATTAGAAAAAACTTAAAGTTACCACCCAAAAAATAATCACAAAAAAGTCTGGCATAGAGTAAATTATTTGTAGATTTTCGGTTGCTTAGTAAAGTAATCCATCCTTTTTTCTTACTTTTATTTACTTCTTTTTAAATTAAAGTGTTATATTTTATATGATCACACAGAAAAGTTAAGTGTAAAATAAGTTATAAAGTCCTTGTATGAAGAGTTTGCCGTTTGTTATTAAATGAAAATAATCAAAACCTTATTAACTTAAAATTAAATAGATAAATAGCCAAAAAGCGATATTTCAACTAATATAACCCTGAATATAAAGATAAACTGTCCGTGGACATGGAAAAGGGACAAAACCGTAGGTAAAAACCTTTCCGTAAAAAATTAAGGAGTTTTGGTGATGAGGGTATTGTAGCACGAGTCGGCCGACGTTATAAATTTCAATTAGAGCGCAATAAACCATAATGGGAACTTCACCGCCCATTCATGGGACTTACTCATTCACTATGGGGGGGAGGTTTAAAGAAACCTAGTTGCATTTTTTAAATTCTAAATGAGTTATTAAAGAAAAAAATACTAACTCCTATGCGCGATATTATTCATATAAACCGTACAAATTGTTGGTTGAGACTTAATAATATAAGAGACTTGAAAGTAAAACACGACTGGGAGATTCGCATGATTTAGTGAAATTAGCATTATGATTTGATCCATCTCATAATAAATATACAAAATCATCATTTCACGTAACGAACAAGCCAAATTCTTTTTTAATTTTTAGAAAACGTTTTTACATTTATGAATTAGATATTTAGGACATCAATCGATGATTTAATGAATCATTAGATGAAGAGGAATCCACACATAGCGCGATAGAAAAATTAGGCTATCCTTGACAGGAAATAAGGCTGATGCGGAAGATTGATCAATGATCCCCCATTGTTTTGAGATGACGTGTATCATTTTATTGCTATTTGTTTTAATGATTCTTATTTGAGAGTTGCAAATCTTCTAGTGGGATCGTTAACATTTCTTGAACATAAGTGGGCAATATATACAAAATTTACCCTTTGAACTTTTCCTATCCGTTTTAATTATGTAATTACCTATAAACGGGGTGGCTCGTTTCGTAATAAGAGCAGTCACACGTGGTTATCATTCTCTCCTCCCTAAATAATTATGCAACTTTAAAAACAAAATTTACGATCGAATTGTCAAAAGTAGAACTCCGAACGGCGCGGCGTTCCACGTTGGCTGGACCTTTAATTATCCTACCTTCAAAAAGTCAATTTATAACGATCGAATGAGTCCATTCCTGGATGATCAATTAACAGGTGCAAAACACATTCTTTGGCCACTTTTATACACCGCTGATACAAATTAATTCCAAGCATGTTAGTTTGTATGCGCACGCGTGTGGTCACTGTATTTTTTATGTATGCGCTTTGCTTGAAATACGTCAGCTTTGTTTATTCCTTAGGAAAGCGAGTAAAATGCATACTTTGTCTATCTATTCATGTGGAAAAGAGTTACGGAAAGAGAAGGACAAAGAAAGAAAGAAATCAAGATGTAATTTTAGAAAAATTGTCCATATTTCGATTTTTTCGTGCACTCCAATGCAAAACTTTGTAGCATGTACAAGACGGATAAAAATAAGAATTACTTATTGCCTATCTAATAAAAAGGGTATTGAATGTTAGTGCGGTTGTAACATTATATTCAACTTTTGTGGAAGTCGATGGCGAAACAAATTAATTCAATATTATTATGAAAAAGATAATTGTTTAGTATTTCTTTCACTGATAACCGAAAAACAAATCAAAACTTTAGACAAAGTTAATTTTGAAGCACTATTATTTATAATGGCATTTATTATAATTATAAGATATTTATTGTGTAACTTTTTTTATACTGTATTTCGCTACTGAGAGGAATATAAGCTTAAAACAGTTACGAAAAATATTATCTTATATTACTCTTCTACAAAGTAGGCGTCTGATAGACGATTATAAAACGTCGTTCGTAAACAATCAAACTGAACATTAATTTCTGCACACGTCTATGCTGAAATGTTAATATCAAATTATTATTTTGGTATTCTCCTTAAACAAGTTATTTTATTGTTAAATCAAACGGAAAGTAATAATTTTAAATCGGATATTTTACGGCAATTTCGACCTTATAATTATAACTGGGTCTTAACTGTGATAGGTGGAACAAGGAAGGTCCTTCGCCGTGAAAGCGGGCATGGAAATATTTTTGTATTTGCTTCTAGATAATAAGTTAATGCAATTTACTTTAACAATCCATTCTTTATTGTTGTTTTTTTATAGCCTCGTAAGTACCGTTACACTTTACTATCGTACGCATTCTTATTTGAACGGAAATTATTCTTATATAATTATACATTTTTGAAAAGTCCATTAAATACAAAGTTTGATGGTAAAGGGACTAGGTACAGCTAAAACAACTAATTTTGTATAAACATAAATAAAATTTAACCTCCCCCCCCCCTAAAAAATTTCTCTTAAAATTTAACCTCTTTTCCTCTTTCTTCATAAGGTATGTTATAATCGACTTGAATAGTATAAAATACGAGGTTTGGGAATACAAATATTCTTACAAATAATAATTCGAAGTACAATAATACGTATTGGTTTCCGTTTCAAAACATTGCCCTAATTTTAAAAAATATATGTCCCTTAAGGTTTTAGAAACAAAATATTTTTAGCAGTAAGAGTAGCAATTAATAAATAGGTGATGTTTAAATTTGGCATACCAGCCGAGGCTGTTAATACATATTTCGCGCTCATGTTTGTTAGCGCTCAAAGCGAGACAGCGTAAAACATCATAACAAATATTGTAATTTACCTCGATTAAATGATATAAATATCGTATTATGAAATGGTAATTCCGGAATGGACTCGTTCAATTACCAACTCAGAAATTATAATTGAATCCATAAGTTTACAAATGAAAATAGATGTTAATATTTGTTGCACATGTATGTATAGATTGACAATAGTTTAAAGTCTTGATGGAAGAGATTTCTCGAAAGAAGAAGTGTAGTTCCTTTCTTTCAAATGGGCCATATCCATGATTTTTTACACAAAAACATGAAATATTAGACATAAATGTTTATTGTTTTTTTTTAATTTCTTTAAAATGATTTAAATTAAATTTATTTATGTTGAGCATTTAACACTGGTATTATGTACACATTTAAACGCTAGAAATAAAATATTTTTGGTCTTTGATTTGGTAAGGTCGATTTGACGATTATATTTGTTATCCACAAACGCAGAATTTTAACCGCTTAGGAAACAGGAAACACCGAGAATCGGTGAGCGAAAATATTCACAGAAGCTGATATCACATCCGGTGATAAAATCGCGATATTGGTGAATTTAAAAACCAGATAATCAAGATCACTTGTCACTTTCACATGTCACTGAAGTTTTTTTTTTTTTTTTTGTAAATCGATTTACCTGCATTTGTAGCCAGGTGTCGATGTGTGGGTCGGGTACAATCTGGTCGTCTGTCGGGATGGTCAGAGCACACGACTCCATGTCAGTCACAACCCGCAACCGGACATGCACTGACGATGTCGGGCTTTCTTGAGCCTCGTCCAGGGGTGCCCGTGAGACGGGGAGACGAAATTTCCCCGCCGATTCTCCTGTGTGGGGGCTGAACGGTCTCCGGGATTTCTATTCGGTTTGCATCTCAGATTTCTTTTCCGCATAATCAAATCAAATAATCGAATAGAAAGCTGAAACCAGAAATATATTAGACATTTAAAACACTAATCATTTATGCATGTATTATTTTTACGTGTTAATTATGTCATATTTTAAAATTAATAATAATGTTTATTTATTATTAATTGTCCTCTCTTCACACATTTCCAATTGTCTGAAAAGTGTTTCTCGGATCCCGCCGACGTTTCTTATTAGTGTATCGAATGAGTGACAGAATCTAATCTTTTCTATGGTGTCAAATATGTTGGTCTGAACAATATGACACTATAGCAAAAGTTCGAAGGTTTTTTTATAAGTAAACTTTTTTCAGTGGCAAATTTAACTCTCAATAGTACGTTAAATCTTGAAACAATCGCAATCCTGATTTTTATTTTTATCTTAAAATTACACTTTTTGATGTCCACAAAACCTGCTTGCTGCCTGAAACCCGATTAACTAAAATCAGAGACACGGGGATTATCAACTCGAACGTTCTCTCGATCATACAACGGCATATTTAGGCAAAACAATATGGTCTCTTAGGTCTACCATCTGATGCTTTTGGCCTTGTTTTTCTCATATTACTTATCAAAGATCTCAGTCCAAAACGGTTGTGCATGTTTAAAATTGGCCAGATTTAGTCAGTATCAACTGACTAGATCTGGCCAATTCTCTATCTACTTATTCCCTAATCCCTGAAAGTTCCCACCCGAATTTAAAACCCTCTTGTTATCCGTTTATTTAAATCATGATCAAAACCTGACGTTAATAATTATAGGCACTCTGTCTATCTTTATCTTTCAAAAAAATATTAGAAAGCAGATGAAAAACAATTTTGATATTACAAACTTTATTTCAAAAATCAAATAATAAAAACAAAGTAAGACTAGGCTGCGTAGACACCTGTGATCGTGTTCATAAAAATATTATTAGACATTAGATTTATTGGGATAAATAATGAATTAGTTAAACCATATCTAACATCATAAAACATGGTCCAGAAAACCAAAACTAGTGTGACCACATATCTGAAAAACATCAAAGTACAGGTCCTATTTTCTTTCTTATTTATATAAACAACCTTATAAAATTATAAATTAGTTAGTAGTTGCTCACTGAAGATGGCGCAATGCCAAGTAATTCAGCAAACCCTCGAGTGAAGACCCAATAAGTGACCCGGTGTCAGCATGAGAAATTTCTAGCAAAATCTTTTGCTTTTCTACTCGACAATTTTGTTGTATTTTAAACTTATACAGAAAATTGTGGATTCCATAATAAAGAACTTCCACTCATTAAAAACTGGCTTACTGGCTTAATAAAAATTAACTCTTCTTAAACGTGGAGAAAAATTACTGAGAACTATCTCATACCTCTCTCTCGTTCCAACAATAAATTTAAATTGTAACCCTACTACGTTTTCTAGTAAAGTAAATTATCAACAAGAAAGCTATTTTAAACATTTGTATAATATGCAAATATTTCAATTATTGTTTAAAATTAACGTTAGTTTTAACAATAACTCATAAAAAGTCTCATAAAAACTCACAACAAATAATTTATCAAAAAGTCCGATCACTGTGTGAGTACAATTAACGTTAGAAGAATTTAAATACCAAATGCTGACAATTTTGGTAATGGTTGTGATAATTGATGTATTGAGTATTGATGACTAACGACACGAGTGGGATAAGAAACGACTTTGGTGGTACATAAAAAGCGCCTCAATGCAGATTTTATCGTTTGCTGATTAAATGAAGCTGTATTTTCAATTAGGATAATTACGGATTTAAAATTTGTACCATAAATTGTATGGAATATTGAACGTATCATCAATTTTGGGTGTTTGAGGTACAACATTTTCCTCATACATGTATCTAATTCAAGGCCAAGTTCATTAAGTTCCAATTTGAAACGCTCAATCTTTAAAGGTTGAAGGAAAAATGAATCAAATCACTTATGAATCTGTGAAAATTGGCAAATTTTTCACTTTTGTTCACTGGTAATAAAATCGGGGTTAAAACAAGGAGGCGGTGATTTGTTCGAAGCAACGTCGGTAACGACCAACAACGTGGCTATACGACAAGAAAATGCAATATTTTCTAGATTAACGCTAATTCTATCTTTCTAACGATGGTGTTGTAATTGCTAAACTGTCTAAGGACCAAGAGTTATTGTAACTTCTAGGAATATTAATGTATACTTCAATTCTTCATGCTCTTTGATATTTTTTTTCTAAATTTCACTAACTATCGAATAATTAGCTTTCTAATCGATAGCCTCTTTTACATCGCTTAATAAATGCTTGTTGCTAGATTTCTTCAGTCACTAGAAGTATGAATGCGACCTAACACGACTCCTGATTACGTATAATTACGTCTGCTAATATTTGTTTTGGAAATCTTAATTTCAAAACTGGACCGTGACCAGAGCCTTGTAAGTAATTAGAGGCCAACGCGAAAGTTACACAGTACTTATTTTATTATGTACTATTGCGATCTATAACCTTTACCAGATGTATCATTATTAGCTAATTCTACCGCTCGATACAATCAGCTTTCTCTAATTCAGTCCTTATGTGCCTTGAAACAGTTTATTTGTCTTTTATTTCCATCGGTTATTGAACATACCCAATAGAACACATTTGCACCTTAAGTGAGTTATCCTCCACTGGATAAGTCATATTTTGGCAAAATGAAATAAGTGATTACTCTTTTGGCCTGACAAACTGTGTTTTTCGTATACCTTGTTCATTACAGGAATAGAATAAGTGCAATTACCTACGTCATAATAAATATTTGCGTATAAAAAGTGTTATTTATTACCCACTTCTATGAGCATTTTTCCTTGGTAACAAATCAATCAGTGCATATGTAAATTATTGTAGTTTTTAATACAAATGGAATTATCATATTTTATATGCCTAGCAAACTGGAAGTTGAATGAATAGCGCGAATAACTGCATAAGTGGTGGTACGATAATCGGCAAGATAAGTGTCGGTGCGTAATATGATAAGTACCAGAAAGTCGAGATATAATTAAATAATTCAAAAAAATGACAAGGACTAGTAAAAAAATGAATTGCTATAAAAATTGAATTTTACCAAAAGTCTAAGTTTTAAAATCACCAAATTTAATACGATGTATAACTGCATATGTATTGTATAATACATAACTGGAGTACTGTGATGCCAAGGTTTTTATAAATATATTTTATTAAATATGAAAACTGTAAAAAATAACATGCTACAAAAATTAAATTTTTACCAAAAGTCTAAACTTTAAAAAGAAATTGAAACCGTTTGTTAAAAACTTAATTACATCTTATAGATTGTTTTGCCCTTCCGATGACCTTAAAACAGGATGAAAACCTGGCATTAACAACTCCTTTTGCTTTTTCATCAAGATCCGGAGTATTCGTGAGAGTAGGAAAGTGTTTAGTCCTACCGATCATTTTATTCCACGTATCTTTGCTGAAAACTTCTGTCAGATCAATTTCGGCATTTATGTCGGATAAGCGAATCAAAATGATCGTTAACGACCAAATTATATCACATACTCTCTCTCTCTCTCTCTCTCTCTCTCTCTCTCTCTCTCTCTCTCTCTC
>CM077111.1:21336307-21405610 GCA_039619505.1 Cimex hemipterus | reverse complement strand
TCTCTCTCTCTCTCTCTCTCTCTCTCTCTCTCTCTCTCTCTCTCTCTCGAAGTAATTGCATAGACTTTTTTAACACAAATTCATGCTGAGGCAAATTTGTTATAAACATCCTTTCAATGTTATACATAGATTAAAGAAAAGATACATAAAATTAAATTTGTTTATGAATTATCAAACTATTCGAAACGTATATAGGCCTATAAGTCAGGAGATATGGACTAGGATTTTAAATGTAAAAAAATCCTATAGGACTTTATTATTTGGAATATATGTGAAGACGTGATCGGAAAATAGTTATGTTGGTCCAAAATCAGATTCATATTTGAACACAAACAAACACGGTTGCGCATGTTAATATTAGTTTAATGGTTTGACGCTTTCATTGTGTACAATTATAATATATAAACAAAATGGTGTAAAAATTTAATAAAATACGTATATAATAGAAATTAGTATGACAGACTAAATAAACAACTGAACAAAAAAATGGCACAATAATACAGGTTACATTTGTTGTTATTATAAAAAGGTAATGGTGAAAATAAAATTGACAAAAGAGGAAGTGTGTGCCAACCATTGCTAATTAATGGGCGGGCCCAGGAGGCGATTACCATTGATAAAGAGGTGACGTGGGGCCGGCAGCGGCTCTGATTGGCCGACGAGCAACACAGACAAACGAACAGCCTCTCCTTGGAAATCAGGATTGCTTTGTTCACGTGCTTTCCCAGTCCGTCCTATCTGCATCCATATGGAATGGAGAAAATTGGTCCTCTCAATTTCTTCCAAATCTCTTATTTTTCTTTTTTTTTCGCAGTTGTATCAATCATTTAAATTGATTCGGATGGTGCAAAAGGATCAAGGGCATCGGCCAAATTTTTAATTAGTTTAAAAACCTTAAGATCAACATAGAACACTTTTTTAAAGTTATTTTTCCTACCTTACATCTGCAGTAATCAAACTTTTTTGCGTTGTTAGAAAAACTGAACCACCTTTAATAGACTGTTTAACAAACGTCCCTACGTTTGTAGTTGTTTTATTAGACAGAAATAGCCTTTTAAAAACGAATTATGGTTATTATATTTTTCACAAAAAAAATCTACAAACAACCAGGTTCCATAATGTTATGAAATTGAGCTAATTAAGAGCAGTTTTTGAACGAATAAAATCGGAAAAACGTGAGCTTCACGATTGAAGTAAACTGCTCAAAAATGAATAGAGATAGTGCCAATTTTGTAGTATTCACTTTCCATAGGATTTTTATTTTATTTTTATCATCAGTTGCATTAAAATTTATTAAAAATTAAATTAATGATTAAAAATTAAATTAATGATTAAAAATTATTAAATTTACTGAAGGAAAATAAAATTAGTCACGAAATAAAAAGTTTTAATACCATGATTTTGTTTATTGACCCAATATTTTCATAAACAATTAATAACATTAGCTAAAACATCTGTCCTCCCGTTAGGGATAATGTTAATAAGGATGTCACAAATTTCATAAGTCATTTCACTCCATGCACTTGCACTCCACTTGCAACACTGCCACGCGGTCAACTGAATGCGGTTGGTGATCAAAAAGCCTTCTCTGCAACGCATTCCATATGTGCTCAATGAGATTGAAGTCTGGAGACAAGGCGGGAAATTCCAAGATTTTCCAGAAATCGAAAATTCCGGCCAATGTAATCCCTAATTTCACGGGCGTATTCCGCGATAATTTCTTAGATATAACGAACTGCGGTGAGGTTGCCTCCGTTCACCGCCTGCTCTGGTCTGAACTGAAGGGAGCACGAACTGTACTCATCCTCTGTTCCCGGTAAACTCTTCGGCGCCTCCTATCACTATACAGACTGAAACGCGACTCATCGGTAAACATAACCAGTCCAATAATTGGCGTTCTTTTCTACGTACTTTTCGGCCGATCAGGCTGACTTTAATCTTACTCGACGCAGAAATTAATCCTCTACAGATGTTGATTCAAGCTGTTTTACTGTCAGGCAAACGGTTTACTAACAATTTCACGAATAAGGTCAAAAAACGTGGTTTTTCGTGGATTTTTGCCTGTAGCTCGGAACTGAAGGGTTTGAGGACACAGGTTCTTAGGACCTTTTTTACTCAGTGGTCAATTTCATCTGGAAGTGTGGCTGAATCGATTAGAACCACCCTGTATATAATCTCATAATTAAATACTCATAAATAAAATATATATTAAATGATTGAATTGATGATGATTAAAACTATGATTGAACAATGGGAGAAGGACTTGCTGAACTGGATGAATTCATAATAGCTGTAAAAGAAGATGAAGCGCTATGATGAGGGGTGGAATGTGAAAATAAAACAGATCCATTCCGTCTGTTGCTTTCCCTGGCCGACGAGGTTGGGGTGGCATCCCACCGCTGATAGCATCTTATAGTTTTTTGTGACGGATTTGTTGATTGTAAGTATGTATTGATGTGTGAGTTTATACTAGCAGGACGTGTTATTTACCAATGGATTCTTTAATAAATCGAAATTTGTCTTCTTTGTTCTCAGTTGGTTCCGCTACCATAGACAATAGAGATTCCTCAGCCTCTGAAAATCATAGACATTCTTAACATAGCGACGTTTTATCTATCTCATTCAACAATACAATATGATCGTTGTCCTTTGGAAATTATAGAATGGCCATTTGTCTCAATATTTCTTTGCTCAGAACTTCTTTAAATTTAAGAAAGTAAGACTTCTCTACCATAAGGCTCACTTTTCATTTCATTGATGCATAAGGTTGCTGAAAGTTCCTTCGGTACAAACAGATTGAGGTCAATACAATAAATAGTTTAAGCTGGAATAAATTAATCAAAAATCTAATTGTTGCAAAAAAATTAGCACAAATGGCAAAAATGGTACAGCATAACTCAGTTCATATGTAATGAGCGATATCATGGTATAAATAATTGCACTTTGTACTTTCACTCTAATTTAAAAAGAGGCTTTATTATGGAAATGATTGGTGTTTCGAGAATAATAAATAGTTCTATTTAGACACGTTAAGAAAGTATTTTTAAGTTCAAAACGTTCGATTTCCTTTCAGCTAGTGCAACATAGATAAAAAAATGTCAAATGTAAAAAAACGTTCTGAGATAAAAAAAAAAAGTGTGTGTACACTTTTAGAACAAATATTGAATTTATTTGCCAGAACAGGTTATCTGAGATAAAGTGGTTGTATAAATATAATTTTCTTCGATCCATGAATTGATAAATATAACATTAGAGAGCTGATAAGTCCTCAACACGTAAAAAATATTACTTACCGATAAGGAAAATGCGAGTGCAAATAATATAGTTTTAAACACAACAACACATACAGGTTTATGTTTATCACAAAATAAATTCCTTAATGAAGTAATTTTTCGTCAGTATTATTTTCTATTGGGTAGAATTGCGACTGAGCTACGTATCATAATAGGTTAAAATATTTGCGTAGGAAGAAAGAAGGTTCATTGTTGCACTTTAAAATCACCTTTAACATAATTTTTTGAAAAAATACAATCACAAAAGTAGACATTTTGAAATGTGTCCATCCTCATCCTCAGGAAACTGTACAGCGGTTTAGAACCTTATAAACAATGCGTATTATCCTATGAAAACAAATCAAATCTGCTCTATGTAAGAAGAAATAACCTTGGAAACAATTCCAATTAATTATTTTTTCCATCTAAGGTTTATGGTTGAGATGAATAATTAGTGCCACAAGTGGGATTCGAACCCACGACCTAGTGACAATAGCTTAAGTGGCTAAAGTAACGGCGTATTGCGACAAAGGTGCTCAAAGTGTTTGTGTAGATGTGAATGTAAATGTAACCATCGCCGACTCTATACCTTATTGCGGCGCCCCTCAGCCTGCAGAAGTGGGTGCACTTGATTTTCAACGCAGAGAAGGGAATCCAGTTTCCTCAGCTCTTCCGGACACAACGCTTATTGCTGACAGCATCACACCGATGCCAAAGGACTCGTGCCTTTCGTCACAAGGCATTCAGTCAAACGACCGTTCGAGAGTTTGCCCAGAGAGGTTGTCAAGGATTGCTGTAGGTTTGGAGCCTTGCATTCCTGAAGGACAGGATTAGCGTCTCACGCCAACATTCAGGGTAAGAGCCCTGTCCCCCTCAGGTCTCTTATTCTCCGACTGTTAACGAATAGTTAAAAGGGAGTACCTCCAGATTTAGTTCATACTGTAGGGGGATGGATTACTCCATGTACCTCCATCACTTTGCAAATACAGAATAACTAATCTACTCATTTCCACCATAAGTTTTCTGCACATGCAAGCTAATAAATACATTCAACCTCAATGTACACAAAAAACTACAACCAAAATGATATTCTATTCTGCTCTAAACATAAACAGCCTCTGTTTTCTCTAAAAATCGAAACAGGACCCACAAACTCGAAGCCGTGCTCAAGAACAATTATATTTCTCTTTATTAAGCCTACGAATGGCACTCTTCGATTAAGTGTTTTTATTTTTTTTTTTTTTTTTATCGTGCATTATTTTTTACAATGTTTTAAACATCAAAATCTACAATATATATATACATGTTCAAATTTTGTTTTCGTTTTTAGATTTATTTATTGGATAGTGTAATTTTACTGATATAGGTGTGTAGTTATTATGACGTTAAATGAATTAAATCATATTTCAACAATTTACAGTTGACTTCTCTTATCATTTTGTTAACTATTTTGCTATAGATACTTAAATTTACATTTTGCAGAAGTTCATGTAGGTTGGAGAATAGTTAATTTAACAATTTAGTCTGTAATTTGGTGAATTTTGGCTAATATATATATTTTTATCGTTGGTAATAATTGAATTCTACACTGAAAGACAAAAAAGGGGCTTCTCTTATTATTTTTAATTACGTATTTGACAATCTTCCATTAATTATCTTATAACAATATTTGGTTCGTTTTAAAGAATTAGTGGTAAATAAAAGTGAAAAATCTCGTTCTTCTATTTACAATGATGTTTTGTAAATAAATCTTTGAATATTCTATCTCTTTTTTGTTGGTTTTTCTGTAATACTTCTTTCTAACGCTCCAGTCGTTTGGTTTTACGTTATACCTCTTTTTTATTGTGAGTGAGAGGTTTTAAATGATACAGATTCGGCTGGAATCATATTGTTGAAAGATAGAAGAAATCAAGCGTATGTGGCCAATAACATTCCCAGAACAACTGTCCGAAGGGTCTTCCATCTCTATCTTAGCTGTAGATTATTCTAGAAGGCAAGGATCAGGTCTGTCGTGTCACATCTCAGAGATATGATCGTTTTATTGTTTCGACTGTACTTCGTAATGTACATTCACTGTTGAGATCAAGCAACGACTTTATCTAGTTAGAAATGCTGATGTCATTTTACGCACTGTAAGACGAAGATTTTCAGAAGCTGGATTACGTGCGAGAAAACATACCACTGGTCCAGAATGTCTACCAAAGTGCAGAACAGCACAGTTAAGTTTCGAGATAAGAGATCGTATCAATTGGTACAAAATCTTGTTTTTGGATAAGTCAAGGTTCAGCTTGAGGTCTTCATCGACGGTTCCCTAACAATTGTGCGATGCATTTATCAGAAGTTGTTCCTTATGTGCCACTAATTGGCGGCGGTTTTATTTTAATGCAAGGTACCACATAACTAGGATCGTCGATGACTACTCGGAACGGGCTTCAAGTCAATGTTTGGAGTGGCCAGCATGTATTCCCGACTTACCCCTACTGAACACATTTGGGACGAGTTTTCAAAGTGAGCAAAAAGTAGACCAGTGATGCCAGAGAATTTGCAGGAATAATGGATGGCGCTGTCGGAGTATGAAAATATTCTACAGCACGACATTCTAAACCGCTTGAAATCGATGCTATGTCGATTGGAAGCAATGATCAACGCAAGAGGAGCAAATACTCCGTGCTGAATTGAATACGCTATTCGTTGTTTTTATAGCAAATTGTTTTACTCAGTTTAATTTTTCATTTATTTATTTTTTATTTAGTAATATCTTATATTTTTCTTACAAAATATCTAGTATAAACAAAAACTTATCACGATTGCAAGTATTTACTTTTCAAAAATCGGCCGCATTGTTGCTTTTTTGCAAGTGAACCTTTTTCTTTGTACAGTAATATACATATATTTTTCACATAGATTTAATATATACTATAAAATACTATATACTAGAAACTAGCCTAAATAATAATTTTTATATAATTCGTTCCTCAAATAATAATTTAATAATAATTAAGTGAGATACATAGATCAACCTTTACTTACATGAAGAACACATACTCGGGCTTTGACCCAAAAGTAAGTTTCCGTGTGTCAACCTAACTTGGCCTATTCTTAATCGGATGAGACTTATCCTTTTTTTAAATAATATTATTGTTTTAAATTAAATGTATATAAATTATATAATACTACTATTCTTGTAAACCATTTTATTAATTGTGTAATTATTTATGTAAGTACAGAAACTGCTTCACCACACTTATTTTATATTTAAATTACTTGTTCTTGAAAATCTATGAAAATGTAGTCTACTTAAACGAAACTTATAAATAGATTCACGTAATAATTGAAGTTACACGATTCAAATTCTACACACTATATTATTTCATAATTAATTAAATGTTCTTCTTCGAAAATAACATAAAGAAAGACATTCTGAATAATATCGAGTTATGATGAATGTACAATTTATAAAGGAAGAAATATCCCACTTACTTCGCAAGGATAACGCGTGGGAATCGAATTGTACAAATCCTCCGATAAACTTGAGATGTTAGCTTAGCCAGATAAGAAAAAATATGTCCCTATATTTATAACGTGTATTCCTTAAAAAAATAATACCCATAATAAAATAAAAAGTTGGTGATAACATTGTTTCAAATATCTCTTAAATATAATCATAACTTAAAGTCGTTTAACGGTTTACTTTAATTAATCATTTCTTTACTTTTATTATTATTTGGCATAAGTAATAATAAATGGTAGTTCTTGTTTATACTAGGACCATTTTTACGTTGATTTTCTGTTTTCTTTTCCTCCAGTAACTAAATGATTTCCTATGAAATTAGGGACTCAATACGTACTTAATTCAACATACAATCATCCTCTACATGGTTTTATAAAAGTGTGTAAAAAAAAGCATGAGAAGATATAAAAGCAATAGCGAGATCATGAACACTAAAAGTATTAATTGATGTAGGCGAAACCTCGATGTAGTTACAGTCTCTCTTCTTTTTTCTTGTTCCTGTGAAGAATGCCCTCATTATTTGTTCAATTTTTCAATGAATTGGTGATTAATTAGGCTGGCTAACTAAACTCGCTGATTAGTGCCAACGTGAAAATTCGTGATATGGCGAAATTGGATTTTTTAGACCGGAAATTAATCGTCATAAAACGATCGTCAATGAATTCACCCGCAACATTTCTAAATGTGCACGAAGAAGCAGCCATTTGAACTTGTAAGAAATAGATTCTACTTGAAATACGTGAAATTTAGGCTTTTTCTATTACATCTTTTTGTGTAGTGGTTGTCCAAAATGTATCAACTCTTATAAAACAATTTGGTCTGCGAATCGGCGAAAAAAATATTAAAACTAATCGGCGTTAACTCTCTACTGGGACCCAGGAAATTTGGTAGTAGGGGACAACGAGAGAGCAGACACCCTTGGAGAAATGGCACGTATATACTGCTGATAGGTTCTGAGCCATTGTGTGGCATAGGGACGCACATTATCAATGAGTCTTGAATGAATTACTCATTGTACATAAACAATCCAAAAATGTTCTAGAAAATTTTGGAAGGAAGATACTTCAAATGAAGCAGGGAAAAACTTCGAATGCTGACAGGATTCTTGACAGGGCACTGCACTATGGAAACATGCATTATGCAAACAAGCAGAGGAGAAACAACACACTTTTAACAAACTATGACGCCATATTTTCCTGCAGGAGGAAGTGCTTTGGGAGTTGTACAACCTAACCGTAGAAAAAATTAAACTGCTGAGGCTGGGCTGTCCAGAAAATCAACCGGAATCAAGTTTCTTGAACTAGGTCTCATCGCGTAAGTACAAAAAAGGGGATATAGTAGCTCTCAAAGGCTGCAATATTCCACACACCCCGAACATTACATCTACATCTATCGGCATTCGATAGCTCTATTGCGTCTCCCGTTGGTTTTGATTTCCCCAAGCGTTTTATGGCTTACGCACTTTCCTTATTGCAGAAGTTCCTCAATGTATATGGCTTAAGCTGAAATGCGTGGTAGAGACATGTATACCCATTGTTGCCTCTCGAAAATTTTGTTTTGCGTATAATTTTTTAAATTTTATCAACAACTTAGAGTGATATAGGAAATTAAATTGTATTTAAAATTTAAAATTAATATGAAACCAGTATCACATCTTATCAGACAGTGGAGGTAATAAGTCCGGTATAAACACGCGCTATTTCGGGCGTGCGCTTTTACGCGTCATAAACCATCCAGGCTGCTCTTTTTTTTGGTTCTACTTTCCACAACCAAGTTGGATTTGGAAGTGCTCAACTAACCACTGGGATTTATACTGATCACTGCTGCTCGATTACAGTTAAAAGCCTGCTAAAATTAGTAAACCAATTCCGCTAACAACCTATAATTGATGTGCTCTCGTGGCAGTCTTAACCTTTGGCATGGCTTTCAAAAGACAGAAAACGAAGGAGAACAGAATGTTAATTATTATTTATTATACTCGTCGCCACTTGAAAGTTTTAACACATGAAGGTAAATTTAAAAACACTTACTAAACACTCGTTGCAAACAATAATTCTCAGTTCTAACCGCATTACTACTCATTTTATAATGTGCTGCGAACACTACATCAAGCTACCTTGAAATATATCTCATATTCGAAATAAATTAGGGCTTGGTAGTAAACAATTATTCAAAACTAAAGTTAAGCCACCCCGTTAGTAGTCAGACAGGAACTCGTTGCCACATAATCATTATTGGCACACCAGAACCGTGATCTAATATAACCATGAATCACGTTGTTAATTTCATGACGAAAAGGTCAGTTTTATTGTATCATAAACCAGAATTTTAAATAGCTTTCTAAGCAAAAGTACATTTCGATGGCCAGGCAGATTTTTCTCTGACGCCTTTTTTAAATTGTTGAACTTGTTTTGAATGCTTTTCTTTCAGAATTTATGTTAGTCCACTGTTTATCTATTTTAATTGAGGGTAAAACAATTAAAATAGCAACATTTGGCGAAATATAAATTAAAGTCACTCTTCTACGTCTTATGTACGTACCGCCTACGTCGTGTCAAAGAATGCTAACTGAAAATAAACTCGCAACAGTTCACCGTGTCTTGTAGTAATTCTCTTCAAAGTTACGGCCGGAAGTACTACCTAATCACACATCTCAGAGGGTAAGATTCAGTTATACTAGAACAAACAAGGGCCTTCGTAGTTGAGTCGTTGTTACGTTGTTGGCAAAGCTGTCATCCAGTATAAGGAGAAAACGACTCTGTGAACTGACTTCAAATGTCTGTCCTCGCCGCTATCTCAAATCCAGGCAACCTGTTCAACCAAGTGTACAGACTTTTTATCATTGGACGTTCAGTTTTATGATGGCTTGTAGGGAAAGAAAAATACTTGTACTCGTTCTATCAGGCTTATTGACTTTAATAAATATGTATGAACATAATCAAATATATTTTTCTCCTTGGAGAGCGTTTTATTATAAATTGTATAATTAACGAGAAACTCGATGAAATAGTACCTAGAACCTTAGAATTATTAAATCGTGATTCTGGGATGACATGTATGAAGACATGATTGATTGGAGCAAAGGATAAGTTTTATTGAAAAAATGTTTAAATTATTTTATTTTATTATTTTTATTATTATTTTTAAGTTAGTATAAATACTTTGATTAAACCTAAAACAACCTTCTATACTGTGTACATCATTGTACAAACTCATATTCTCGTCTTACGTACATTTGCATAATTTAAACAATGCTTATAAACCCAGGCGATTGCACTAACCCACATCTACCGTAATCTAAATTAGTCATTATTTTCATTGGTTGCTGAACAAATACTGTTTGAGAGTGCAAATTTAAATTATCGTATGCAATTTATTGACTTTTCATTTGCTGTACAAGGCATCTACAACGTATTGAGGCTTTTATAAGTATTAAATAAAATTCATTACATAGAAGACAGTGTATTTGGATTAATTACGAGAGATAGAAACATTTCTTATTAATTCATTGTTAGTACTTCTATTTTGCTTATCAATTATAATATGAATATGGCTACGGGATAGAGAAAGGTAGCGGAACAAATAAGTCAACCAAATAATGTTTCCCGACATTGCAAATAAATGACCTAATAACAATGGATTAATAAAACTATCCATGGCCAGGGAAAAAGGATCAATCTTAATCAAATGTAAATTTCTCGTTCTCCCCGTAATGGTAATTATACGTGTACAATGTAAAGTTACTTTAGGTCTACAGCCTACTTTATTACTTAACGAACAACCTACTTTGCTATAAAATGTTATATGAAACATTGGTCCGAGGTCAACTTGAGTATGCTTGTATTGTTTGGTATCCAAAACTGAGGTTAATTTAGTTGAATTTTTCCAGCAAATATGTCTTTTAAATTTGGCGCGTCTTATTACCTTACCTATGTTGATTGGCTTCTTTTTATTGGGGTTAAATGGTCTGATAGACAGCGTGTTGCCTGATTTAGTTTCTTATGGAAAGTTGTCACTTCCTAGATCTTCTCACCGGAAATTATATCAAGTTTAACGGCGAGTTCATAAGCTTTCTTTTCAAAGAGGTTCAAACTTTTGTTGTAGAATACCATCGCGCTGATTAAACGAGGTCTCATACGCTTAGCCGCATCGCCTCCATGGGAAACTCAATTATTGCAGGCTGTTATATTTTCTCAGATTCTTTATTCACTTTTAAATAGAAGATGGTAATGCGTAATGTTGTTATCTGTTATCTCGAAAGATGCTCATAACGTTCCATCTTTTATTTTTCTTACTTTCATATTTGGTTTATACTTTTAATTATATTTTGTAAGTTTATGACTGTTTTTTTGGTCCTTGTCCTTTTCCATTTTATAAATCAACAAATGGAGCGTTTCATGATAATTGCAAACTAATGTGTACTTTCTACACTCCTTGTTACCTTTGTACCTCGGGCGACATTTCAGACGTGCATGGTAGTTTGACAGAGAAATATGTAAAATAAATACTTTAAATACTAGGAGCATAACTTGTGGATTTTGATTTATTAAAAACAGTGGAATAAGTTAGTAATTCCAAAATTATAATTTTAATATTAATAATTTCTTGAATATTATTATACACTAAACACCATTACATAAAAATATATATTCATCAATAAATTAAAGATTAATCACGTTGCAACTAATACACGCAAGAATTATATTTAATTGTTTAAAAATAAAAATATTATTTATATAAACTGGTTATTTTAACTACAACGAGTGAGTAATGATTGGCAAACACAATATGATTTTATCGTGGTTATTTACTTTATTTCATTCTTGTGGGAAATTTAAAAATAAAAACTAAAATTGCTTTTTCTAATTTTTCTTTGCAATTTAAAACTCGAGACATCAGTATCCAATTTTGGGACGTAACGTATGTTGGGTTCGGAGGGGATAGAATGGCCAATGGAGTATGGAACATAAATCATTGTGCGAAGGATTTTGATTGGTTGATTATGTTAAGGTTGGAATACTTTGGTGTACCGAACATTTCAAGATCGCATAATAGTATTTTGTTACATAAGAAGTAAGTTTAAAACTTTTTTCAATTAGTCTCTTCATCATTTTATATATGAGGAATAGACAGGTGGAAGAGTTTTGAGATTTACCTTAATTTTCCGCAGCCGAAGGTAGGGTTCAGGTATATGAAAATGTGATACATTTTTTTAGGTTACTTTGATATTCTTTCATTAAGTAAATTCATATATTCTCAATTCGTCGTTTGAGACTTACAGCAAAAGATACCCACTGACAACTCTCCTTCACCTTAAAATATCATTATTCTCAATTCTCATTCTTCTCAATATCATTCTTCAATGAGGTCTCGGGGCGATCTTCGCTTCAATTCATGAAAAGTTCAATATAACGCACAATATCAATGGACCAATGGGGTTCCAGTTATTCACTGAAGAACAGAAATTTTTACTGAGGGCTAAAATTTATCTGTACGCTTTTCATTAGGTTTATTTTCATCCTCCACTTTGTGAACCATACGGTTAATTCATTCATTAAGTGTTGAGTGTTCATAGGGGGTCCAACTGTCATGTAAGAACAGTTCTATCATCAGCGAATGTAAGTGTAGGAATTATTATATAATATCTGTTGTGTATATTGAAAATAGAAATGGACCAGGTTCCTCAGGAACCCCGCCCTTGTGAGAATTCATTTCCCTAATTGACTAGGTAAAATCGGTCTGGCAGATATGACCTCAGTATGAGATAGTATGTTGAAGGAAGATGATCTTCATGTTCCAAACTAAGCGCGAGTGCCAGACTCGATGGAACGACTGTTCGAAATCTATCATTTTTTTTTTTTTTTTTTTAATTGCCCTTTACATCCTTTTCAACCAGCCTTTCAAATGTCTTGAGTAGAAAGGATGTTAGACTAATCGGTTTGTACGATTTTGCGTCTGCTCCGATCAGCTTTAGGAATGAAAACTACTTTTACAGTTTTCCATACGCTTGGGATGTATCCCATTGCTAGGCAGTTTCTGTATATTTTTACAAGTAGGGGGATTAGTATGGTTTTTCCCTTTTGTAGTAGTACTGGGTATATCCCATCTGATCCTGAAGATTTGAATGGGCTGACGTTGTCTATAGCCTATCCCGAGTACAGCACTACACTTTACGTAAGTAGATAGTATGTTAACTAAAGTAGGTCTCTGTGGGGTAAATTTTGTTAAATTTGTGTTGCAATTAAATCACATCCTAGAGCTTTTCGAGGAGATAGTTGTTTTAACAGTGTTATATTAGAAATATTAGTTTAGAGAGATGAGTTAGAAATATGAGAGAACTAACAGATATCGTGAGATGCGGTCTGGTATGATGTAGGTATCAGAAAAACATTTTCTTTATCGTGCCAACGTTTCGATCTTTTATTGAGATCATCTTCAGGGCCTGTCTTTTTCATCAAAGAGATCATCTTTTCACCTCAAAGAAGCCGACGACTTCCTTCCCCACCACTTCAAAATCAAACATATATAAACATGAAACAGTAAAATTTCACTGGCACTCTCAACACGACATGGCACAGTTACACAGAAGACAAACACTTTGAGTGAGTAGAAATACTTTGATAGAATATAAAATATAATTTTTGCATTGTATAAATTGCATATTCTATATGTATTTTCTAAATGTAAATTATGTTTGTAAATCCCAGGCCCTGAAGATGATCTCAATAAAACATCGAAACGTTGGCACGATAAAGAAAATGTTTTTCTGATACCTACATCACACCAGACCGCATCTCACGATATCTGAATAATTATCCGTTAACGGTCACTAATCTCTACACATATGAGAGAACATAAGTAAAAAGGAATTCTTTTGTTGTACAGTTGTTTCTCCAGGTTTTGCTGTTTTATCCTAAATATCATAGATGTTGATAAGGCTTAAGATTTTGCACCACTCTTTGCACTTCATCTCTGGCTCTATAGAAACCAGTTCAGCAATGAGTTAACAATCATTTTATTGGCGTAAAGTGTACTTATATAATTTACTGATCGATTTGGCATGCCTAAGTGGTAACATTTGTGTTGGATATATGTATTAGATTCAAAGGCAACTCCAGGATAGCTGATATAGCTGCGGATAGCTTTCCATTACGTTAATTACTTAAAGTGTTTCAAATATTCATTTTATTTGTGACTTTCTGTGGAGCCATTATTACTTTTTTATTTTATTTAATAGTGTATCGATTTCAAGGACTCTTGTCACCCGAACTTTTATAAGACAAACCACTTTTATGCAAACAACCTTTTCATCCAAGATTGTAGGAAACATTTGATTGGTTATTATAATACTCATTGTCTCGTTTTGACGCTTCTGTTACGCCATTTGTAGATGAATTAACTATTTTGCTTATATATTTTTAAAATATGTTTGAATTGTTATTTGTGTACATATTTTTTGTTTATCTTTTCGCAAGTTAATATTCTTCCAAGTTGATGTTTACATTTTACTAGCCATCTTTAAAAATTTACTTTTGTTTGCAAAACTAATATGTGTTGATTCTGCAAACAATCCTCTACAATTATCTTTCTTCTTGATATTCCTTTTGTGTTATTTTATTTTTGCAATATGTGGTGTTTAGTGACCGTTAGTCAATGATTATTCGCAGACCGTGAGATACGGTCTGGGGTTACTTAGGTTTTAGAAAAACGTTTTCTTTATCTTGTCAACGTTTTAAACTCTCGAACATTTTTTTCAATAAAGATCGAAACGTTGGCACGATAAAGAAAATGTTTTTCTAAAACCTAAGTAACACCAGACTGCATCTCACGGTCTGCGAATAATCATTGACTAACGGTCACTAAACGAATAACCATTTTTCGTATTTTTTTAATATCATGTAATTATTCTTGGTATAGGCATGGAGTACAATCCTTCTGCCAAAGGTCGTTGTTTAAGGAGTTTTATTTTGTAGATAGATTATCTTTCGAACATAAATTTTGTGACAAGAACATATTATTTTACAGATTACATTTCGTGTACACACTTATTATTTCATTATTTTTATATATACACCACTAGTTTTGTTACTGTTGTACTCCGATGAGTCGCTTAAAGGGAATCTCGGGGGTACTTATGGAGATTATGGCAGAGAAGGATCATGGTTGGAAATGTCAGCCTGTGAACTGATCTATTTTCGAAGATGATAGATTCAGGGTGAACAATGGTGTCCTGAGATTTGCATCCTTCGACAGGGGGAAAATGTCACGCCGACCTCTCATTATCGGCATTTTCGTCCCACTTCCGTCCAACGAGAGCAATTAAGCCTAGAGACTCTTTCCGCTCATCCTTTGCGTTAAGTGCTTCGAACCGGACTCATACCACGGAGAGTGAGATGAAATGTGAGTTCATCCCGAGTCGTCATACGACGGCAATTATACGGGCTGTTGCACTTGTAGATTTGGCACCGTTTCAGGTCGATAACCGGTATTGTCATGCATGATCATTGTCCTCTCCGCATTAAAGTGCGTTCATTTTCAAAAGGTTCGTATCAAACCGAGTGGAACACTTCGATAGAGCGTGTAACGGAAAAGCTCAGTAGTTATTTATGTCTGTTTATAGCGTTTGTCGAACGAATACCTGCGACAAAAATTCACTAAAGCGTGTTGGCCAACAATTTTCATTTTACAAATTAAAGCAATATTATTGTATCGTATGTGATACACTGACAAGCAAAAATTCCGCCAGATTGATTTTGTAGTTTTCTCGATTTAAAAAAAATTGCCCTTAATTTGTTTCATTGCTTTTATCAATAAATTTGTTTGCGCTATGGTTTCAATTGAGACTATCAATTAGAGGTAAACACACACATAATTTTTAATCCAAAACAAGGATAAAGAATTTTTCGATGTTTACTTTTTACGGAAATGAAAATGTTTATTCAGTCTCACTTGAATTGTGAAGTAATAAACATTTTAGTTTTCTCTTTGTTTTTTCATTTTAATTTTTAAACGTAAAAATACGACTTGTTGCTGAGGAGATTACGGTGTGGCAGTTATCGATGATGGACGTTCCATCAGATATGCGACTATTGCCACCGGAAATCCCTACGAAACACTGCGAGAGCGAGACGTTTTCTAGAAAATGGGTCTGAATTGGTCAGAACACACAAAGGTGCACGGCTCCCATTTGCTCGAGAACACAGCCCTTGGTCTTTGGACGATTGGTCTACTGTTGGTTATTGTTCGTGGACAGTTTTTGACGGCCACTCGCTATGTGGATGAAATTTTGGAACATAATACATTGCTCGTCCTCAATGAACAAGTGTGTGTAGATTTGCTCTACGATCCTCAGATGGGCGCGAAATAGTGTGGAGAATGCGAAATGAAAGGTACGAAGCCTGTAATTTTTCCCAGAGCCAACCTTTTCAATGTAGCTCAGTGATGGCGTGGGCGTGAATTTAAATGGAGAGCCGCGCAGAGACGGTTGTTGTTCGTTGTAGGGACTTTAACGGCCACTTGCTATATGGACGAAATTTTGAAATGTACGCGCCCTAACCTTGATGAAATCAGCGACAATCCTAATCTAATGTACGATAATGCCCTTCTAAATGTAGCTTACATATTGCAAACATGCCTTCAACAACATAACGCCGTTCTCCAGACTTGAACCCCTTCGAACATTTATGAGAAAGCTCAAAAGGATAAGGGCACGTCCATCTGTTCCTGATACATTCCCAGATCTTGAAAGAATCCCATCTTCTTCTTCGTGGGCTAACCTCGAGCAGAGACATTTCCAAACTGGTAGAAAGTATACCGAGAAATCTCCGAGATGCAAGAGGAAGAAATACGCGATATTGAAAATTAATCTCAAACAAAAACACATTTTATTTTGAGCTATTTATTAGCTTTATTTATTACTATTAGCTACCTTTTTTTATAATTTTTCCTTTTTTAGGCACAGGCGCAATTATTAAACGTTAAAAAACGTGAAAAGTTTGATTAATATATAAAAATATGTGCAAATTAAGATATATTACAAGTGAGTGGAATTTATTGCATGTCCGTCTATTAAATACAAAAGGTAACATAGATGAAGAAATATGGAATTTTGTATAAAAGTCATCTTAATAGTAATGTCCGATTCTTCCTTCAATCATTTTTCGCTTTTAACAATGTTTTTATTCTAAGATGAAACTCCTTATTTTTATGGGTGTCGGCTACCGACTATGTATTAACATAATATTATTATTTCAGTATTAATATTGTTAAATTACTGTATATTTTTTTACAGTATTTAATACAGAGATGTTCTGCACTGTACTGTAACTGCCATTGGCCCTATTTGACTCCCACAATCAGTTTGAGTTAAAGATTAGGGTTACTATACCTTAATCATTCAATTCTTTTGAACGGTATAAGATTACAACAGCGAAATGAATTTTCCTCATTTTCTATCACAAGGAAAGTAATTCCTAGATTTAGGATCACCTTTCCTATTTCGATGTAAATGAAAATGTACGTCACACTACTAGACTGGATCATTCCATCATTAAACAACATTATCCATACCCTAAGCAATATGTTGCTCAATGTTTGTTCGAACAGCGGCCCTTTCTAAAGTAAAAGGGCTTCCAAAAATTGCACCTCTTAACCCGGGCGATGCCCTTGGCAGGGTGCGTTACATAAAATTTTTTGTTGTCAGCAACAATGCCCTCACTTAACGATCCCTGGACATTATGCTCTCCAGGACAAGAACGGTAATATAACGTTTTCCTGTTTTCCAACCTGAGACATGTATACTATATCGTATAAACGGGATGTTGGTAAAACCATATTTTTCCACAATCATTGTCCTATCGTTTTAATATTGCATATATTCCCCAAATTGAAGGATAATGTGTAAATTATTGGAACCATGGATGTGTAAAATGTCAAACTTTTCTGCCGACTTAATAACGTAAAACAGTTGTAAATTCTGCAAGACGTAACGTCGTGCTGCCATCCGACGTGAAATGTTCTAACTAAAGAAGGTTCCCGCTTTAATTTAAACGTACTTTCTTAAAAATATAAACTTAAAGTTATCATTCATTATTTAGTACTAGCATTAAATATTATTTATACTAGTATAATCGAAACTAGAATTGCTCAATAGCATGAACATCGACTTTGAAAATTGAGGGAAAATCTTAACAAATCAATTTCATCACGATAAATAAGTCCGTTGCTTCAACTTTAAACGGGCACGATCATACTTATCATCTGAATTGTTTAAAGTAAAATTTAATTTATACGTAAATTCTAAAATTTATGACATAAATACTAAATGAATGTTATAATTTTTTTCATTTTCCAGCCGTTTGTTGTAGCCGATGAGGTTTATTAAAATAACATCCTTCGTGAACTCTAAGTGTTTAGCATGTTTTTTCTTGGACCGGTTTCGGGCTCTTCTCTTCTCCCTTCTCAAAAAATGTATACCATCTCTTTTAAAAAATACTTATAAATTCTAAAAATCTCACTTCAGTTCATTAGTGAGTATTGCTGTTATCAATTTACAACCGTTTCCTACAAATCGTACTTTTACTACAAACATAAAAAAATGGTAATTGTGTGTAGAGATTAGTGACCGTTAATCGACAACTTTTCAGATATCGCGAGATGGAAATGAGATCACACCAGACCGCATTTCTCGATATCAGAATAATGGTAATTGTATTATCATTACAGGCAGGAATTCAAAATACTGTAAACGTTTTATTGGCTATTTTTATGTTTTTATCAAAGAAACCACATATGAATGGATGTAATTTTTTTATAGTTACAGTTCATGTTTTGTAATTTTTACCATGAATAATGCGTATAATTTTCTTAATTACATTCAAGGTTCCGAGATTTTTATTAACTTTACATGATTGTATTTATGAATTATACAGACATGTGTAGAGATTAGTGACCGTTACCGGATAATTATTCAAATATCGTGAGATGCGGTCTGGTGTTTGAATAATTATCCGGTAACGGTCACTAATCTCTACACATTTCTACACGAGAAGAACCAAGATTATGGGATTCTACGAACAAATTTCATCCACATACGGACACACAGCTAAAAGTATTCTGAAGGACATCGCCAACAATGAGAAAAAACTCGCATCGGCCATCAATCAGAGAACTTTTTTGCTGAAATGTAGACAACACAAGGTATTCCCTACTCATATCAAAAACATATTCAACTTCACAAATGCCACACTAACACAACCAAACACTAGAATCAACGACATACATAAAGCCACAACAAATTTCAAACAAAACATCTTAAACATCGAAATCACCACCAACATCAAAAACATCAAGACATTAACACATAAAATACACAAATTAAAACTCAGTGCCGCCAATATAATACCTACAGACATTTTAAAACAATTTTACACACATCAACAAGATGCATACAATGTCCACTTTGACAAAATTAAAAATAAACACATCAAAAAATTAAATAATCTAATCAACAAACCAACACCCGCTAACATAAACAAATGGTTCCTAAACCTAACCAAAACTAATATCCCCCCAGAAATCCAGAATTTCCTGTCATTGGGTTCCAAACACTCTATTCCTTACAACAAAACAGACTTCCCAACAGCTGGACACCAGACCGCATCTCACGATATTTGAATAATTATACAGACAGTTCAATTAACTTTTTAAATTTCTTTTTTCACATAAATTATAAATTAATCAAGGCGCGTGAAAAATCGGGGAAAGTTACATGTACAGATAACAGTACTTCTTCAAGAAGTCTCATAGCCCTCCTAACCATCCTACAGGACAATTTGGGGGAAAAAGTTGTTTTGGTCAGTTTAATTCTCAACCTCAACAACTACAACTCAACACTAACATCATCCACTATTACTAATAATACTATATTCTGTCAAACACAAACGAACCAGCATACATTTCCATGGCATTTATTCAAGGTCTATCTCATAAATTAAACACTCCCTTTCGTCCGATAACTTCAAAATAGCTTTAAAAAATTATAAAACAATTCAAACACTTTTTTCCAAAATTAAACATCCCACACCAATAACAAACAAATCTGACGTGATCTACAAGATCAACTGTTTAAACTGTCCGGCAACTTACATCGGTCTTAGATCCCAATATCTGGACAAGAGAGCAAAGCAACATAACTATGATTGCAAAAAAACCAATCAAAATCCTACAGCAACCCTACGCTCGTTTGAACACCAACACAATTTCGACTTCAAACATCCAAAAATATTACACAGAGAACCAAACAAATATAAATGTAATTTCTTAGAACTGGTTTATATCAACAGAGATGATCACAGCATCAATTACAGAACAGATACATGTAAACTCAGTCGCAGCTACGCCAATATCATTAACCAAATGCAATACAGATAACATACCTATATCATCACACTACATTCCACACATCAAACATCTTTCACATAGTCAAATTGCCCAACAATTTAGCTTTCCTTTTCCTATTGATCCCTTTCTATTCTATATCTTCCTGAAAGGATAATCTGGCCGAAACATTACCAACACATTTTTTCCCTTGTACTTTTGTATAATGCTTTAAGACACGCTCAGTTCGTATTTTTATGCGCACGCATTTCTAAACCTTGTAGATGCGATTTAACTACTTTAGTTATTAGTTTATTCGTTTATTAAAACACCCGAACTTTTACATTGTTGATTTTGGCATTAATTTATAAATTGATGTAATTATTAGTAAATTATTCTTCGCACGGCTCTCTACCCTACACTGGTCATTTTGGCATCAATATTATGTGCAGACGCAAACTCACGCACTCGTGACACATGCGCGTCGGACCTGCGGACCTACAAAATGTCTGAACCCACTTTCGGATGGCGTTCTTTGTTTAAAACAAAAAGCACAGACTAAATGTCGATTTATGTTTCGCTTTAAAGCCTTTATTAAAATTAGAAATTTCACGAAGACAGCTGTAACAATAAGTCATAAATTCTTACTTTTTGCTGTGACAGTTTATCACAAAAATATATTTTATACTTTTGGTGGAAAATATTATTTGCATATATATGATCATTAAAAACATAGCTGTGTCAATAAATAATAGAAATAATAATACTACAACACTACAAATAATAAATATATCATTGATTTATTATTTTCAAATTAGAATAGTGTATTTTTTAAAGCATTGCATACTTCAGATTTCTATTGAGAACATCACATGAAAGGATGTCCGAAATTTAGGCATAATAAAACTCTCACTTTACATATGAGAGGCGTTATTGTTCTTTAAATGTGTTCGAGCTTTTAGTAAATTTTCTCCATGCCTCTAAATTTAATACCTCATTAACTATGGTCAATGTGTAGGTATTTGAATTTGGTAAGAGATAATAACCAAAATTATTGTCATTAAATTAATTACACCTCTTCCTCTGCTGAGTCCCAGGACATGTAGGAGTAGAGGACAACGAGAGAACGGAAATTTTCTAATACCTTTGATAGGCCCTGAGCTCTTCTTTGACAAAAGGACTCATACAATACCTTACAAGTTGAGGAAAGTGGAATTTACTCATTGGCCAATCCAAGAATCTTCTAGCCAATGTTGGAAGAAAATAAATAACAGAATACATCAAAAGAAGCAGGAAAGTCTTCAAATCCTGACAGGATTCTTAATAGGACACAGCAGACTGAATTGGCATCTGAAGAAGACTGGTACAATTCACCACGGCACATGGAGATCCTGCAAAAAGGAACCAGCAACAAACTGTGGCGTCACATTGAGGATGTGTTTTGGCATGTACATCAAATTCAAGGGCATACTTATCCAATTTCTTGATAAAATAGGTTTCACCGGTGTGCTGTAAGTACAGAACGGGGGATTAAAAAATCTCCATGCCGCGGTATTTAAACACTCCGAACTTTCCTATTTGCCTTTTCCTCGTGCGCATTCCCTTAACTTTGACTCTAATTTTTCTGGAGCACTAAGGCTGAATTTGCAATATTACATGCAAATAAGACGAACGCTTGGCAGAAACAACTGAATTTGCTTTGTCAACAAACATAACGATATCCCGAGTATTTGTGAATATGCCCATGCTCAATATGGACCACTGAGTAATACATTTGAGGTTTTGAAATTTGCACAAATCGCCTTTAAAATGTATTTGAAATCTTAATAATGTTAACAGTAAACACATCCCTTAAAAATTATCTCTCTTTTCTAATTAGTTGTTAAAAATTAAGATCCACCGCAGAATACTACAAATACATGTTCAGATGTATTTAAATTCTAGTCAGCCTGTTCTGGTCTCGGCAGACGCGTTTCAGCATTCCGTCATATCTTTGGTGAGATTGTATGTTATTTTACATTTATTATTAGTTCGATTTGCAGGTCAGTACTAAGTAAAATAAAACAAAAGCACACCACTGAAGATGTACCAAAATGTAACACATCTGACAGAAACAATAGCACCGACAAACAGACCAGGGGGATAGCAAACAACCAGACTACAAGTTCATTTCCCATAATATTTAATAGTGTTATCTAAACAGTAATAGTGGAAATGGTTTGGAATACAGCGTTGTAAAAACATTCTCAATTAAGGCGAAGAACACGAAGTTATTCAGTGCAATGATGTTTATTTGGAACCATCTCTACATACTTTTCCTTGATCCCAAAAGAACTATTATTTGTAATAAGGGTTACTTTCGTCTCAGTAACATCAAACAAAGACGAGCCTGTGGATATTAAGCCCTAGTTAGATTGCTCGACGGATTGGTTATGGAGAAGACAATAGTGTCCTAAGTGACGAAGCGGTTCCCCCCTGAATATGTCTCTGGTTTTTCTAATTCTCGGTCTCGAGTCATCGACATCTTCCATTGTCTTAACACTAATGGCCGACTCGCGTAATAGCACTACACACTCAACAACGTGAGACGAATCGAAAATAAAGAGCACGTGCTCGTCCCCTCCACGACCATCCTTCTTCACTTCTTTTCCTATAAATACGTTCTTGGGCATATGATTTTCAAAACGACATCCAATCTTATATGAGCTATTACCTATCTCCTCGTTACCAGATGAAAAAAAAAGAATGCAATTCAAATTCTTTACTAAACAAAAATGATAAAACACTGAGCACCCAACCTGAAAACTGTGGAGGTAATCATTAGACAAAAATAACCAGTGTAAACTCCTGTAATACCATCTAAATCACCAATTTTACCGCAGTTTAATATTTTATGGCATCTTCAATAATAAAATTGTTGGGAGAATCCTTTGCCTTTCTAATTAAAATTTACTATCAATATTTTCTTCTTGGTCGCAGTCTTCAGCTCATGCTTATTTTGGAAACCCGACCGATCCAGTTCGGCGTCTCCCAAGGGAGATTCTTTGTCCGATCTTATATATAATTTATGCTGCTGACCTGCCGATACATTCCAACAACCTCAGTTCTATCTCCCCCCCCCCCAAGTCACTACCAATATCCAGGAGCACCTTAAGTTCATTGAAGAATGTCACAAACCGTGGAAATGAAACTGAACGAGGACATACGCACCTAAATTACGCTCACATCTATAAGTTAACAATAAAAAAAACTCCCAATATCTAGTAAAATAGAGCTAAACTTACATGTAGGCTGACATGTAATCCTTACACAAAACTCCAGCGACAAGAAATAAATAGACGATTTAAACAACTATGAAAACCAAAATCCAACAGAGAACAAACTAACTCTGTAGAAAAAGTTACTTCCCTATCCAACGAATGAATCCAATATAAGTCCTACAGAAGATTGTCCAAGCTATCCTCAATGACCTTAACATTCCCTTCGTCCAATAATTGATCTGTGCACGCTTCCCCAAGCTTCATTCCACTCTTTCAACCAATTCTAACCCTTCTGAATAAAAACCCTCTCCACTTCTTCCCATACTAAGAACCCTCCACGTTGCTTCAAACGACAATGGCCGCCAGACCTCCTCGCCCGAACTCGACAACAAACAGTGTGCTAGGCTGATTAGGCCGATCGACTGGCTCGGAATAAATTTTATTATATTTGAATAAGTGTTAGTATTTTTCCCGGATTGTATACCGTCAAGAAAAAATTTTAATGCATATAATTCATGTACAGGACATAAATAAATATTATTATTATAAAAAAAGGCTTCAATCTTTTAGCGTTGTGTAATGGTGAGTACAAAAATCACAAATATAATACAATATATCTTCTTCATTTGTTTTAATTATTCCTTTTTTTCCTTTCATTGGTTTTTTCTTCCTACGCTCTGGGATTACACTTCTTTAAACTACTCTCTGATTATACAACTACATTTACATCTCCTAAACATTTTTGTCTAATTTTTCATCTTCTTTCTAGTACTTTTAGAGATTTCTGCCAATGCTATTTTCTTTGTCCTTTCTTATTTATTTTCTATTCCTTTGCAATATGTACGTAGTTTTCTAATTACATTTCGAATTTTCATGTTTTTCTTATTCTCCATTCTCGTTTTCTTTGTTCGTCTCTATATCTTTGGCTGCTTAACTTTCATTATTTGTATGTATTGGTTATTTGCCCTCATAGTCATTCAACATGTATCGATTTTTATTTATTTCAATTTTATGTTTCTAGGGAAAAAATTTTCTATGTTAGTTTACTTTTGATTTTATAACTGTGGTCACTCCATATTATTGTAATATTGCCTTCAGTACATACGTTTAGCATGATCTACCTTCCTATTTGACATTATGTAGTATATATTGTATGCAGTACTTACTTCTGGGCTAGTACAAGTTCATTTCCTTATTGAACCTATTATATTTGTTTTAAAAAGGTGTTCATGATGATCAATTATTAATTTGCTTATTGTTTTTTTTTTTTGTTTGTTTGTTTTACATATTTTACCTATACGAATTCTCATCGTCATGATCTATTCTGATTTCTAAAGATAGCATTACATTGAAATAAAATTTAGCTTTCGCATGGAATTTATGTGGGAAAACATTTAACCTCGTCAGCTTGTTTTTCTTCCATTGAAGTTATACCGACTTCGCGACAAATAATAGATTTGTAAAAATTGCCGACTAATTTAGTGTCTTGGTGCTCGCGGCAGTGCTAGTCATAGGTCCCGACCCTTACGAAAAGGATTGCCTACTACGCTCGAGGCTGATTTACGCAAGCGTAAATTTACTGTAAAATGTGAAGCTCAAGATTAGTGGCTTTAAAATTAGTTTTTTTCGCTTCACGTAATGTATAGTATCCATTCCATAAACAAACATGGCTATCAGTCCAACTTTTTTCGGGTTATTTTTGGTATTAAAACACAATCATGTGTGAGTGGGAGAGAAAGCCAGTAAAGAAAGGCACATTGAAGCGAGATTTACCTCTTTTTTCCTTCTTCTGCTCTTTTCTACGCTGTAATATAAGGAATAGTTTTTTTAAATAAATGTATTCTATACGTGTTTAATAATGGATACTCATTAGACATTAAAGATGAATTCTGGTATAATTAATTTTATTTCTTATTTTTATATCATTTTTATGTTAGAGGAAGCAGAAATCTATTTAATAACGAACATCCTTACTCAAAATGTCATTCCTTCCTCTCGTACAAACTCCTCAGCTCTTCTGGTATATTTGGCTCTATTCAAGTATCCTTAAAACCTCGGCCGTTCAAAGTATCAATAGCAGCAGTACATTGCCCCTAAAATCATACCTTAACTTTCTTGCATTCTTTCAGTAATTAGGTTCTAAATTCCTAGCAGGCTGCGATTGTAAAACAAAACATCTCACATGGGCTGTAGAATACGCAATCTTCGACTGTACTTCGTAATGTCCTATCTCAACACGAATACCTTTTTTTTATTCCCTACCTTACGTACTGGTTTACTTTCCGTTTTAAAGCATGCTAAACTTCTTCATTTGTTCTACGCTGTCTTTCCTCCTCTAGACATAACTCTTGGTCAACTTGCCAACTATGTCCATCCAGCCTAGCACCAAAGCCAACGACCTGTAGACTAATAAAAATTTCACTATTTACTTAATCTCCGGGCTTCACTTAAACATCCTACTGAAAATGGCCGAACAGATTGACATTGCATTTGAATATTCACTTCTGAGGTACTACTTTATAACTTAACTATACAACAGTACGAGCCTCACTTTCTTTTCTTCCGAGTTGGTCCTGAATTTGGCTCATTTACGGACTGCATGAACCTAGAAAAGTGGTACACAAGCAACTAATTTTAAATATTACAAATGTAACATCATTTGATTATTCACTTTCAATTAGAACACTTTTAACACATAGACAGTAGACTGACGTGTTTCATCCTTACTGTCTCATACTGACCTCAAGCGACAAAAACTAAATAAACGATTTGGATTATTACGAAGATTAACTAATTAACGTCGAAACTAAGACAGAATAAAACATTACTTCGGCCTATAGGGACATACGGAGCGGAATTGTGGAGTATTATTGTATATCCAACGAAATGAAGCACACCAAACAAAAATCCCCAGAATATTTTTCAAACTCCTTACTGTTTCCAACTTCACTATCAGCAATGGCGTCCAAAGATCGCAGCTCGACAACAATGCCACCACGATTTCATTCAGCAGACTTAAACGTCATTATCTTACCCGTATTATATATACTACCATACCTTATCCAAAGTAAACATTATTACATTATTATTATAATGTTAAAGCTCAGTTTGATCAATCCAACTTTTTCAGTCATCGTATCAACAATGTAGTCAACAGAGCCAGTAAATCATCGTATTTTATTTCTCCAGCATTTTGAAAGATTTTAACTAAACTTCTCTAGCCCGTCCTGGTTAAGAATATAGAAAAATAAACAGTGCACCATTACCCACGACTATTTTGTTGTCTACATGAGTACATAGTTCGACAAACGTCCCATTTATAATCCTCTTTAGAATCCAATCCTTCAAATCTAAAACCTTCCGTTGTATCGGAAACGCCCTTTTGTATGTGTCAAACATTCCCCTTCACCATAAATCCCCATTCCTTTTCGTATTTTCTACGCCATAAAAAATATGTATCGCATATTGTATCTTTTTAATATAGAGGGTTAATTTTTTATGTTTGGATGTAGTTCAGGGATGTTACCGGTGAATCTACATTGACTACAGAATTTTATTATTTTCATTCTTCAGGTAATAAATTATGTGTGGTAATTAATGACCGTTAATCGATATTTATTTAGAAATCGTGAGATGCGGTCTGGTGTGATGTAGGTTTCAAAGAACATTTTCTTTACCGTGTCAACGTTTCGATCTTTATTGAGATCATCTTCAGGACCTGTGATTTACAAACATTCGCTTTTCCACGTCAAAATATAATTGTTATATGTAAAAATGTTTGTAATAATCTCGATAAAGATCGAACGTTGACACGATAAAGAAAATGTTTTTCTGAAACCAACATCACACAAGACCGCATCTCACGATTTCCAAATAAATAATAATGGAATTTAGTAACATTTGTTGGAGTACGTGAGAACAATGTTCTCTATAAAAAAAAATCTAGTTTACCAATTTTAGAGAACCGAGAAAGGCAAAATATACACCATAAGCAAGTAAAACATAACAGTTTCTTCATATAAAACTGAGAACTACTGATCGATCCTTACGTGTTAATATTCCATGTCAAATTATAATGTACGTCTATACTGCTTAACACGGAATTTATTCGATTTGATATGAATCTTTTCTCGGAAATTTTATTATAAAAATCTGTCGTCAATCAGCAGGGAAGAAGGAAGCGGGACTTTGGGAGACCGTAGACTATGTGAACAGAACGAAGGAACTAATTGTCAGATCGGCAACCAGACCGTGTTTACATAACGATTTACATAACGAAATATATCGGCTGGATTTGTAACAGTCGGGCCCAGTTCACAAAACTAATCACCTTTGAATAAATCTCATTCGAACGCCGATTATTCAGTTTCTTTCTCCTCGCTAGAGGCGAAAATGCAGCCATATCGTATTGTCCCCATCTGTACGCCACACTTTCTCGTTTTACTTAGTAATAAACTTGATTTTAATGGGGTATTGTGTGATATTGGTTCAATTTCGCGATATATAAAGCAGAACCCAAGGCCAGAAATACGCACGCATCTTGCGAGCTTAAGAAAAAAAGAATGCGTGGGGATATTAAATGTGCAATAAATCACAAACTTTTACTACGCTATCCTTGAATTTTATTTTATTTTTGAAATACATTTTATTTTAAATAATTTAAATTGAAGAAAAACCACAACGAATTGTTTGTCCGCAATTGTTACTGCTGGATGTTACTAAAATTTGCAATATTCTCTACTTAAAGCTGCATAGGCTACACGTTCTTGAATAATAATAATTGTTTTGGGTATTTATCAACCTGAAGCCAAGTTTGGGCGTTAAGATATTCTAAGAGGTTATATGGAAGATAAAATAACTTTTTGGGCCAGGTCGAGCTTTCCACGTATTTGGGCCTACGTATTACACGTATAGTCAGGGCTTGACCCTTTGAGATGAAAAGAAATGAATAACTTCTTACCTGACAAAATTAAAAATAATTGGATTACAGTAATTTACAGGAATTGAGCAAATGCCATATAAAATTATATTCTATTCTCCATTATATTACATTCTATGTTGGTTTTAAAAGTTCTGTAGTATTCACATGTCTTTTTCATCTCAATGGGAATTGGTGGAATAATAGACCGAAAAATCGGCACAACCCAAAAGTTCGTTTTGCTTCATATGACTTCTAAATAAGGTCTCATCACCTAAAAGTAATAATAATAAAATCGTCAAACAAAAAAAGAAAAAAAACAAGAAAGGAAGACAACTCTTTGCGGCGCACAAGTATCTGTAATGCATATATTGACAGAATGCGAGCAATTCGCTCCGCAAAGAAAAGGTGTTGCCTGGCGGCAGGTTTTTTTTAAAAGAATAACGTTATAATAAGAAATTGAAGTAGGGAGATAAACGTATATGGTCGCATATACGGAGGCCTTTCATGCTTAGGTTAATTTAATACCTTTAATTTGAGTGAATGCATTTATTAGTGTGAACGTTATAGTATGTTTGAGCGAGTTTGTGATGGAATATCGAGTACGCGCAAACACAACAATGTACTGTAGGCTTATTTAGTTTTACTCATGGGAAAGTGGGAAAGACACAGTCGTAATATTACCATCAAAAACCCTGATAACTACCTAATTGTTTGAATGTATTTAATTTGGTGAGTTATTCAGTGACTAAAAACACGGTATGTGTGGGATATCGAATACCCACAGACACATCGAACTAATTAGGTTAGCTTAAGATATGCATGGTTTTTAGTGCGTGTGTGTGTGTATGTGTGGGAATGTATTCATTGGCGTGAATGAAGGGTAGGCGTTGCGGGTTTCAATAGTCGGTATAGGCTATACATAACTGTAGTGCCTTGTGTGTACATCAAGAACTTCTAAAACAGCCTTAAACGTAGGTTAAATTATTTACTAAATATTATGAATGTCTATTATATTCAATTTACTATATTATTTTAATCGCGTACAGAAAACGTTAAACAACAAAGATACGGATAATTAAGCAAATGCGGGATAACCAAAACTAGCTCCTCCTAGTCGACTGGGAAAAAATATTTTTAGAAAAAAAGTATAGCGCACATTTGACCAAAAAAGGGATAATTTGTTGTCTACAGACAGTAACTCCATCAGCAAAAAAAAAATTATGTGGCACCTTACTTATTAAGTGAAGTAATAAAGCATAAGCAAACAGAAAGGTTTGATGGCTCATATTCGTTTTCAATTTTAAAAACATCCCAACACTTTTTTTTGTAATATCAACAATCAAGCCGAACCCTTTTGGACGCTCCTTCAAAACTGGCCAACCCGTGACTAAATTTTACTCAGAGTTCCAACTGAACGTCTTCATACTTGAAGCTTAGGGAACAAAATTGAATGTCCGACAAAGAACATGAATGACATTTCTGTTCATAACAATTACAGACTCTTATTAAAATAAATAATCACTTTAAATAACTTAGTGTTTTTAATGTTTTATTTAACATTTTCAAGGTTGTTCTTGGAACTTTATTTAAAACTGCACAAATTAAAAAACATAATTATTCGGAAATCGTGAGATTCTATTCTATTCTAGTAATTTTAAACCATAATGTACAAATAAATTATCTCTGTACATTTTGTGTGGATATTAGTGACCGTCAATCAATAATTATTTAGAAATCATGAGATGTGGTCTGGTGTAATGTAGGTTTCAGAAAAACAAATTCTCTATCATGCCAACGTTTCGATCTTTATTGAGATCATCTTCAGGGCCTCGGATTTACAAGCCATTTCAGTCACATGAAATTGTGTCTTTTTGGCTGGTTTTTAAGACTGTCTGTCTGTATGTATGTAAGTATGTATGTATGTATGCATGTATGTATGTAAATATGTATGTCTAGTCTGAGTTGCGTAAATTGCCCAACAGCATTAATCTGTTTTACAAGTACGCCTATTCTAGGTTGAATTCATTCACATAATGGTATTCATTTATAATAGAGAAATGTCAAACCAAAATAAGCAACGAGTAATGGTGGGACTAGAGTAATGGCTAATCAGCATCATTTATCTTATGAATATATTAATTTTTATGGATATCGGTTAGAAAAAGTTAATAAAAATCATTTAATTTCAATCATTCAATCAATATAAATTAAATAATGTTAAATGATAATTATATGAAACCATTAAAATTATATATACGTGTATATAATACATCTTTATTTGCAAGAATGAATTGCAAATAAATTTATAGCAAAAATGATATTTTTGAACATCCCGACTTGCTACAAAAAGCAAAGCGTGTACTAGACACTACGAGTTTTTTGGAAATCCTCAGAGAAATAAACAGATATCTTAACAAACATAATACAGAATAAACGAGTGTGTAGTATGAAAAAAAAAATAAATTTTGACTTTAAAATATCTTAACTACAATTTAAAATTTTTGAAATTATAAATTTTTTGCCTTCTTTGTAGTTTTTGTAATTTTGAATAATGATCCTCTGTTTATAAAAAAACGAAGTGTCATATTTGATGAAACATTTTAAAATTTACATTGTAAAATGTGAGTGAGCCAATGTCTTGTGGTAATTCACTGATGTAACTAGTTATTTTAAATTCACTCTATAATTTTTCGCACTGTATCTATAAGGTTTACGTAAAATAATTTTAAGGAGATACTTTATAGTCACTCCCAGGGTCTTAGAGTAGCATGTATTAGTACCCCTCACCCCACAGCAAACAATACCTTCTGCTATTATGGATTGTGCAAGAGAAAATATACCGCCCTAAAGAGTTCAATATTCATAAAGTTGCGTAAAATTCTAAATTTATAAAAGAGCTTTCTCAGACGGGAGACCAACGAATCAATATGTAAATTAAATCTCTAATTTGAGTGCAATGCCACAGCAAGATATTTAACACTGTAAGCAAAAGGGATAGGCAAACAAGAGCACTCATCATTATTATCACAAGTATAAAAAGCAAATTCTAAATTAGTTATATTTGTTATCTTTTTTAATAAAAAGTGTATTACATTACATTTAAAAACAAAATAGGATAACTTGCTCAGGTTACGAGATATAACGAAACAGCCGTTAAGTTTAAATTTATGATTAGTACTTGTTCCAATTTTACATGAACCAGAACCAATTCTTTAAATTCTGTTTACACTAGACTAGAGACTAGATTAAAATTGAAGATAAATTTATTGGTGTCTGGCTTCCCAGGGAGCACAGCTTGTAACAAACCAAGAAAATGTTATAACGAGAATATTAGCACGGTGCAAGTGTTTGAAGCTTGTGAACAATTATTCAAAGGCTGTTTTTTTAGGAAACCTATTACGGATAAAGTATAAATTTAAATTATGAACTTTTCACCCAATTATCATTCGTTACAAAAAACTAGTTAAATATCGTAGCATATTGATTTTTAATAAACGTGTGATATGATTCACTTTTTCCCATATATATCAAAAAGAAAAGGTAATACATTCATCCCATAAATTTTTTTAAACTACCTCATTCTTGAGCTCCTCACGAATCAAACAAATTATTAAACAGCCCATCACTAAAAAAGCAATTATTGATTGCACATGTCAGACTTTTGGTAGTTCACAACTTTCATTCACTGATAGGCAAAAATTTCCACCCAGTTGATTTTTTTTTTCATTTTCTCGATAATAGAAAATTCAGCCCTTTATTTGACTCGTTGTTTTTACAAATAATATTTGTTCATGCTATGTTTTAAATTGGGAATATCAATTAGAGGTAAACACACACACTTATCCCTATTTAAAAACAAGGATTACGTTTTACGAAATTTAAAATGTTAATCCCATCACATTTGAATTCTGAAGCAATAAACTGTTTAGTTTTCATCGTTGTTTTCTTCATTTCAATTTTTTTGACTATTGGTTTGCTGTACTTTTTACAGAACACGAAGCCTGTAATTTTTCCCACAGCCAACCTTTTCATCGTAGCTCACTGATGATTTGGGCGAGAATTTCAATGAAGAGTCGGGCAGAGATGGTTGTTGTTCGTGGAGGTCTTTAACAGCCACTCGCTATGTGGATGAAAATTTGAAACATCATGCGTTGCCTATCATCGATGAAATCAGCGACAATCATAATCTAATACACGATAATGCCCGTCCATATATCGTCGCGTACGTAAACCTACCTTCAACAGCATCAGGGTCTTAGCCTGGCCAGCCCGTTTTCCAGACTTCCATCCCATCGAAGACTTCCGAGGAGTCTCTTAGATGTAATTAATGGAAGAGGAGGAAATACGCATTATTGAAATGTTAATTAAAAATCTAAAACAAATTTTATCTGCCCATTTTTTTATCACTTTCCTTAGCAATTTACTTCTTTTTTAATTCAATTTAATTATTAATGATTTAAAAACGTGAAACATTGATTAAAATACAAAAATATATACAAATCATGTTATATTAAAAGTGGGTGTAATTTTTTGCCTGACGGTGTCTTTTGTTATGAATAGGAGTATTTAATTAATAAATTTCATCGGCTTATTCCTACAATCTTTAACTGTAATAGGAAGTTTGAAGCGAACCAAAAGGTAAAAATAATAAGTATGATATAAACGCTCTCTTTCAAGTAACTATTTTGCAAACAATATGTACATAATACAATTGGGTAACATGATTGACACAACTATTAATTTTAAATTTTTAAAAAACCTGCAATGGATTGGAAATATGTGTATACATGCTTGAATAGTCGAAATCGGGTTATTATTTCAAAATCGGCATAGAATGGTCATGCTGTCCTTTGTATGCCGATTCAGAAAACTTGATTCGGCCGAGGAAAGCTACGTATCATTTTGAGACTATTCTTTTGAAGGTTCACTATTAATGCAGATAAACGTTTCTTCTCAACAACAAATCAGTATCTAATTTTCAGCTGAGTGTACGATTAATGGGTTAGAAAGCCATTAAGATTTTACGTCACATCTAGTTTAGCCGTACCCGATAATAATCTTAAACGGTCACGCGATCGATCGGATCCAAAATGAAAGATTGTGATCTTAAGCGAAGTGTGAAATTAATACTAGAGAGTTGCGCTTTAGCCGCGTGTAGGCAATTAACAAAATATCCTAACGAGAAGAACGAAAAGCTATTACATTAACATACTACCATTCGCTAAGTGAAACTGTCCTTAAAAAATGAGATAGTAATTTCGATGAGAAAGGTTTTTTTAAAGAGGGGTTAAACATATAGTATTTATTGATACATATATTTGGTCCAAATCTCTCTGGTCATCATTATATTTTCCATTATATTAATACTTAGAAAAAACCCTGGGAAATGCACTTTAGCACACTGCACAGTTTTTACAATTATACAAAAATATTTTACAATCCGATGTAAGTACAAGCATTCACTTATCACTCGCTATCAGGTCGGATGGGATCGCGAGAGCAGTGACGTTTCAGCCGCAGTTCTGGACTGTTAAAAAGTGAGGCTGGGGAAAGCTGAGTTATTGATATTATATTGAGTGAGTGTAGTTGTATGGCGTAATATGTTATATTATGGCGTGGGTAACGTAACCGATAGTACAGGACACTTAGTAAAAATCGTTAGCGATACAACGGACGTTTTGGAATGGGAGGATTGGATTAGAGTAGGATGCTTTGGCTGAGCTCCATGTTTCTGTATAGTATGTCAATGACAGTGTATGCAATGTAGATTTTCATTTTTGAAGCGTAATTGCCTTATTAAGGTATAGTTTTGATAATCTGTCTATGTCCATGTAAGTCAACTCTATGTACAGAAGTTAATAAAGAAAAACTTGAAAGGTGCAGAGTGCTCAGACAGCCAGGCAGCCGTAAAGGCACTAAATTTGATTGCTACTGATTGCGGAGTACTAACGTGCATAATGGCTCTAAGAAAACAAACAAGAATATAATAGAAGAAATGAACAGATTGGCCAACTAGCCAAAAAAGCCTCTCACCCAGGGGACCAGAATCACAACTAAGTACACCGGAGTGAGACAGTTTGTACTGGTAAAATGTATTGAGAAAGAAAAACGCAAACACGGACAAACGCACCAGGTATGAGGCAAGCTAAGAGATTATAACTCTCTCAATAGGCAGGATTTGAAAAGAATGGTACCGACCACTGCCTTTCAACTTTTATCTTAAGAAAGAGGGCAAAGGTGAGACATAAACATGCCGACTCTAACAGATTCATCGGAACTTTGTGAATATAAAGTATTAGCCCGATCAAATTGATACTTCGGATCGTTTGACAAGTAGTCTTTTTAACATTTTATTTCAGGTTAAGATTCTGTGGTTGCATTCTGTACTGTGCTCCTCTGTGGGACTTAGGCAGGAAAAATGGAAGAAGAAATGGATGTTGTAGTGACCTGGAAATAGCGATCGGAGACACTAATTAAGATGAAGTAGCGGGTGGCGAGTAGGATACCTTTACCTTACATAGCAATCCTAGGTGCTATATCTCTGTACAGAAGTAGCGATGAAGTCTACAACGCGAGAAACATGGTGAATGGTCAGATGAGAACAAAAGAAGGGGTTGGTATTTGATCATTTCATTTTGTTGCCTAGTTGGCCTCCTCTAACGACAACAAGGACGTCACAGATACAAAGTGATAGAGGTGTTTAAATTTAAAACTTGTTAAAATCCTGTCTCGTTGTTTGTAATATGTTGATTCTTACAAGCATTATTCAAGGTTTAAAGATTCATGACAATGGTTATTATGTTCAAAAACTAGAGCATCAAAAATGTCTTAACCTTGTTTCTTCCTTGGTTTTTTATTGTTAATAAATTTGAGTTTCAAAAGAGAAGAATCAGATCGACCGAAACGCTTTCATGCCTATTCCACCTTAATGCGTTCCGTTCTTTCAAAGATTTGTTCTGCGTCTCTGATCAGCCCCCGGGGGCCGACAGAGGCCGGCAAAAAGGCCTCGGGGGCGTTGAGAGACGGTGTCTGAGAGCCACGCCGCTCTACCCGGCCCGTTACACCAGCCCTTAATGATACACATCAATACAAGGGCCGAAATGAAATATCACCCTGGAAACAGATCCAGACGGAGTTAAGCCCTCCATTAAGCATTGTTTTCGCTCGATGACGTCAGGTGAAAGCAGAAGAAACACCCGCCCCTAATGACTCGTCGCCCTTATCTGAGTAGGAGCTGCAGCAAATTTTTAAGACCGATTGGAGAGCGAGACGTATCTCGGTAGGTTAAAATAAACAACCCAACAACATTGTTTGGTATTACTAATAAATGAAGTGCTGTTGTTTGCTAATAAAATGTTTTAATGTTGAACCGCTCGTCATTATGGGATATACGTAGATATATTACTTGGGCAGTAATATACTAAGCCCTTTAAGAACTATTGTATCCCCCGTTCTGTGCTATTTTTTATGCTTTACTATTTCATCATTTTTTATTAGTAGGCCCGGTTTCAGTGGTTGAATTTCTTCTACAGTCACATAGTAAATCTCAAAAGACTTCCTCCTGCGAGTAAGTAGCTCTACAGTGTTAATAGGTGTGTTGGGGTCCCCTCTGCCTCTTTGCAGAATCTGCATGTGCCCTCTTTGATTAAACCAATCTTCTTTAAATACACATTTTGTTTGCAGTGTCCTGTTAAGAATTGAATAGAATCCGCAGATTTTCCTGCTTCCTTTGATACATTCTCTCACTTCTTTCCTTCCGAAATTTATTATTGGATTGTTTGTGTCTAGTGAATAAATTCCATTGTTCCCTCATTTTCTTGTTATCCTTCTGTCAGAGATACTCGTTGATACTGGGGATTGCCACAGAAGGGTTGAAGTCCATTAAGCACATAAACGGACGTGGGTAATTTGAGTACTAGAAGAACTTGATAGGCATTTATAATTAAATACTTTCTTTTTTAATATGAATATTATTAATTACACTATACGATTTAGTAATAAGCGTTCTAGTTGAAGCCGTAGAAGCTTGGATCACTTCCTTAAAGTGAACAAATAATATATTTTTATTAAAGTTATTAAATATAAAGAAAGCAAAAACTTGTTAGTTTTAGTTGGTCTGTACTATTCAGATAACAACAGCCCTGAATATGAACCCCAAGTACAAGTACATTCCCCCCAAAAATCACCGGAAACATGGAAATTATATCACCGTTGTAGCAATAAATTAATTTAAAACAATAAATCAATTAAAAAAGTAGGTTCTAATGTTATTATGACAGTAATAACACTTTAACAGATAAATTGTCTGCGAATCCGAGAAACCGATGAGAGCGGTTTGATTATTAATTGATCGTTTCGGTCCACCTTTACTCGCTACAAGCCTGGACCTCAATTTTCCTAATTCATTTATTCTTCCAATAAATTAAATAATGAAAAACTGCAATAACTAAGATCAGTATTAATAATTATTTCATCAAATCTTTTATAAGCATTATTAGTTTATTATTATTACTAAAAAATGGATAACAATAATGAAATTTAGATTGTATAAAGATGTATATTTGAAGTAATACGTATAAATGCGTAAGTATATTCGAAAAACAAACAAAAAATATTTTTTTTACAAAATAATTCCTACAAAGGTATGAAGGACATAAACTAGTCATCTGTCAGTTGGCTCTTACATATTTGTGATTCAAATTAACATACAAATTATATATTTAACATAAAATTGTCTCTGCGCTTTAGTCCGTATGCAATATATATGCACAAAACAAACCAACTTCTCACATTTAAAAGCTCCATTTATTCAGGAAATGTCAAGTAACTTTTTTTATTACATTATTTGGTATTTACAACTACAATTGATGTATTAAGTAAATATGTTCGTTTATGTTGATTTATCATTTGAGGCTGTTGTAGGAGAAGTTGCCCAGTGGTAGCCCTCCTTCGCACTGATATCAGTTCAGTCGTCATGTTCAGTCTTCTCACAATGAGGTCTAGGGGGCCACTTTCGCTTCAATCGTCGTGGAGGATTTTCAGGTAGGGTTGTAAGTGATAAATTTGGTACTAATAGATTACTGTGTCTGTTCAATGATTGATGAAATTTTTTATATCGGGTTTTGATGAGTTCGTGTACAAACGGGATGTATAGGTCTTAATGGGTAGTGTAATTTGAAATTTAAAAAGGAGCATTTATAATTTGATGGAGAATTTTAGATTGAATGGATTGAAGAGACTGGGAATTGGAGTCCTTGGTTGAGCCCCACACTTCACAACGGTACGCCCAGAGAGAGATATAATCATTGTCTTGTAAATTAAAATTACTTTCAAGGTCTAATTTTGCTCGCGAGTCGAGTAGTCTTTTTCACAATTTATAACGTTGGCTTGTTTTCTGTCTTGTCAGTCTTGTATGGGGATTCCAAGCTAGTCGTTTATCCATGAAAAATCCAAGATAAGGCACAAGGTCAGTGGTAGGCAATGGAATTCCATTTATACTCACCGCAGGACAGATGTTTTTACGTAAGATAAAATTGATCTGTGTGCTTTTTGTTAGGTTTACCTTTATTCTCCACTTAGTGAACCATAGTGTTAACTCATTCAGGTGGTGGTGTATGTATTGAGTGTTAATGTCTATTTATATTAGAAGTGACGGGCATCTTACGGGTCGTGTGGAGAACGAGTCCCGTAAGGCGTTTGCATTTTCATTACACCGGGCTGCACGGCAGTGTCTGGGATCTTCAACTCAATTTTGCTTCTGTTTTACTAGCGTTCAGAGTAATTATTGTGAAGACATGGCTAGCCGGCAAGTTTCGGAAGAATCTGATTCACTACATTTGTGAGGAGTGTTAGAAGAGGTGTGATGAGTGACTTAAAATGAAGGGAGAAGGTGATGGAATGAAAGTGTTATGAGGTTGAGGAGGAATGAGCTTAGCAAGGGGAGGTTTGACTATTTCTTCGTCCCCTCGGTATAGCTTCAAAACTGGCATCGGACTCGATGCGGAGAGACAGTTTGAGTATCATTGCCTGTCTCTCTTCTTACAAAGGATGGTCCTCTCTTCAAGAGTTGTAGCTCCTTTAGGAAGAACAGCCACAATAGTTTGCAGGGTGGTCCTTTTTACAATGCATACATGTTGCGGGTTTCACTCGTGATCTGGTACAATCTGCCGGTCAAGTGAAAACGAGTCACGCAACGCGGAAAGTGGTTGCAGAAAGATTTCGTATGATCATAATCTTGACGCCTTTTACATTGAGATATTTGTCGTTTTTTGTAGGGTTCTTCTACCTTAATTTTTGTATAAAGGACAGCTCAATGTAAAGATTTCTTCATTTATGGAGTTCGGCTCCAGGCTAACAAAGAACAGGGGAAGATTAATTTTTGTAGTGGGGTTTGTTACATTGGTGTCACTCCTAACATTATAACCAATGTTCTCTAGTTCTTCGTTAATTAATTCTTGGGGCGTAGAATAATGAAGGTGACGTATAACGACCCTAAAAGCCTTATCTTCTTGAGAAGCAGATAGGTATGATATTCAGCTTTTTGTGTTTTGAACTGTCGAATAATTGTTCGATACGCATCGACTGAGTGGGCGTAAACTATATAACGTTGCATCCTTAACTCTGGCTTTACAGGTAAAACCATTTTTACCACCAAGGTTGTTCACTGCCGTGCAAAAGTCAGAGTAGTTGACTAGGTTTTTAAGAACTATATTTCTATTTAACTATAACAAGAGATAGTTTAACGGGTTTGGGAGGTTGCTTACACTCAGCTCTTTTATTTTCTTCATTCAACTGCGCTAATAGAGCAAATGGGTTTACTGTAATAAAACATGGTGGCATATCGCTACTCTTTGTCGGCTGCCCAATTGGGAGAATCTCGTCATTTTATATAGAACTTTCTTCTATTTGGGCTCCATTTGCATGTATCGAATTATTTTTAGTCGGTCCGCCTTTCCTCTTCTTTTTATTTTTGAGAGAATTGACAGATGACGGAGGTCTTTTATTTTTTAAAGAATAAAACTGAGAAAATATATTAGAACGTACCTCTTCACTTAGATCCATATTGAGAGTATACGGGTTGCCAGATTAATGAATTGAACCTTAACTGATTGCGAACTCTAACCTTGTTGAGTAGCAGTAGGCGCAAGCTCTGCTGCAATGCTTCGCCCTCCAGATTCCGCACAAAAATAAAAACGCACATACACTCACAGACTCAGAAGTAATGTCAAAAAGAAACAAAATCGACTAGCCCCCAATTTTAGGTCAAATCATAAGTCAATAAAAGAAGAGCACAAAAAACGCCTCTATACTAGATGGCAGATCAGCTGGGTTTTTTAAACACCACGGAAAAAATTTTGAAAACATTAACATCTGTGAAATTTATTTAAGAATTGCAATTCCCTCTAAAAGACGATATTTTCATTTCTTTAAACCAAAACATATTTTTCTTTAATTGTTTCTCGTAGAAGGAATTTTGGGAAACCATCTTGTTTCAGTCCCAAAACCGTAACTATATGATTTATAGGACTCTTCAGTATGTACAAACACAGGTTTATAGTCCAATTCCAAGTACAAGAAATAATTTGGTGTATTATAGTGTGGACCAAAAATGTCTTAATAAAAAAGTTTTTCCATCACTTTTTATTGATTATAACCCCACACTTGAGTTGCATAATTCAACACATCCCTGGAGACGGTGTTAAATTTGTTTTAGAAGAACATCCCTTTTACTAAGAAAGTATAATATAAATAAGTATTAAAATTAACGTGCCGATTATTTAATCTTTATGAAAGATATTGGTTGAGATAAAAAATGGAATTAAAATTAACGCCCACAAGTTCTTCTTTATAAGGGCTTTTCCTTTTAACAACACCAGGTAGAAACAATAATATTAACAAAATTATTACCTATTAGCTTATGTGTAAAGTAAATATTTTCCTCATAAAAGTAATTCCTGTTTGTCCTAATAACTAACTATATATACGTATGTTTGAAATCGATAATGTTTTACTGCTTTGACATCCAGGAAACGAGATAAATCCAACGACGCGATTATCTCCTAATTTCATTGTAAATATCCTTTTACGCTTCGTTTTTGTTCGGAGGATAAGAAACATTTTGACCCGTTATATAGGTATATATTATAGTATCACATAGTCAAAAATTAATTTTTTGCTTTTCGTAGATGACTATATTTTTCTTTTGACATTGTTTATGACAATCAATTCAAACTACTGGGACTACAAGTCATGCATTTAATGGAAAATAATAAGTTCCTAATAGAAATTTTTAAAAAAACCTCATCTCAATTATATGAAAGCGGTATCGTACTTTTCATTAAAACTGTAATCATATAATTTCTCAGTAATGTTATCTAGTTTTTAGTGATATTCATGATAAATTAAAGTTTATCAACGATACAATTAATATTTTTTAGCATTATAATTTTCATTTATTTCAGTCATTTATTACCATACCCTGGTACTAAAAGGAATAATTTCCATACGCACACATAAATTACTAATAAGCTACATAATTAAAACAATCAAAAAATATTTTATTACGTGGCAGTTAAATCATTTTCCATTTTATTAGACTTAAAATATTTGTCGTAATGATATGATTTTTAACGACAATCGTCAAAAAAGGCTTCTTGTTTCGTAACTTGTGATCAAATCGTATTGTTAGCCTAATCAGTGCCATTTACGTTCGTATATCCCTGGCCATTTTCGTCTTTTATATCCGCCCCCTATATCCGGTTATGAGAAGTTAACATATGTCACTTACTCGAACCAATTGCCTTTGTCAATTTATACACCTTCTCGTTAAATCCTGCTTGTCACTACGTCCTTTCGGCCCAAATTAGGCATACGTTTTCAATTTGTTTTCGAAATCCATATGCGCTGATTTTATCTCGAGTATTTCTGAACTTTTGGGTTTTTAAGGACGCTTAGGTTGTCAGATCGAATAAATGAGCATCTAGATTCTCTTACGTATTTAAGGGTGTCAAGGATTGTGATTGCTTCGGCTATAAACGTAAGTACGATGTGTGGAAATTTAATTTGCCGCGTTACTATTCTCCCAGTATCCGTACATGCAGCTGACACTCGTTCGTCGGATTTGATACTACCTAAACATGATTCGTTTTCCAATTTCTTAGGAACGCTGTATAAATTCCGATTTTCCATTGATATCTGCTTGGCTGGTGTTGGTTTGCAGGACATAACCAGAATTTTTTCATATAGATGTAGTACGGATTGTATACAGACCTGCGTTTATATAATTAAGAAAGACGATCTTGCAACTATGGATGAGAGCCATTACAGAACCTTTTCTCAAATACCTTGAAGCTTAATTCTCTAGTCCATTTACCAAATTTAAAATTCAGAAAAAAAATCTACACTTTGTTAAACCGTTTCATCACTTATGTACATACCCTTTGCAAATTGTAAATTTTTATTTACACTTTTTGTTTCTGCACAAGAAAGGTCGTGAAAATAGAAAATAACACCCGTCTTAAACCCATTCCGTGGAAGAGGCCTAAATAGATATCCTGCAAGGTCTAACATGTTTTCGTTATTTTTACTAAATTGATTATATGTGATCACCCTTGTTATTTGTCTTTGGAAATCCCAACCTCAATCATTTTTGTAAAACCGTAATATTTATATGGGCGTTATAAATATGAAAAACAGGGCAATTATGGACTTGTTTTCTTCGAAATTATACTGGCAATCGTATTCAAAAATCGCTAGATTATCGAAATTTTCTAAAACTTCGTTGGAAATTTGCAAGAAAGTTATTTTTGTTCAGGAAACATTACATTCTGCTTTTAACCGTTCTTTACTCTTCAGCGAGGCCAGGGGTTTTTGATTCACCTAATTTTTATTTTAAAAAAGCTTTAAAAAGATTTGATATTTTGGCTAAAAATTTGGCTCTAACTGTTCTCACGTCAACAGAAAAATATTGGAAAATAAAATCAATGCTCCTACTAGACGAAATTTTACTAAACTAAATTAACAGTCTTTGGCCCTCTTATCAATCGCACAGTTCAGTCAAGAAATTGTTCTGCAAGTAATATCGGTAGTGCAAGAAATGGAGACATCCAGAGTTTTTCGGTGTTAGAATCAATCCTATAACTGAGGTAGATAAGAAGGATCAAAATAAACTACATACACGGGCTAGGATAACTAAAGACCGATTTAATTATAATGTTTGAATTATAAAAGTTAGGTAGCGTGTACGTTCGTTTGAGTATTCATAATGTGCCTTTTAATTTATTCGGTTAAAAAAATACTTATGATTAGTTTTGATGACATCAAAAGCAACACCTGTGTGAAACCCCTTACTCAGAATTTACAAAAGATACACGACTCGAAGCTAAGGAAGTTTTTATCGGAAAATCCCTCCGGCAATGTGTGGATTGGGTAAACTTTCTTCCTAAAGCTATAATATGATGTTAGTCAGATATCCATTATCTCCCTGACGACTGGCCAGTGAATCATCCTGTATCCATTTCGTAACCGAAATGCTTTAATTGAGCATATCACAGACTTCCTGGTTTTCCGTAAAACATTCCAACGCCCATAGACATTTCCAGCCGTTTAAAATAACGATATTTAAAAAATAAAAATGTCACGGGTAAATACGGCGGGTGGATAAGTACACAATTGACAGGAAACGTTTGTATGTTAAACTCGTTAAATATTGAATTTTACTCCAAAGCCTTATTTGCTTTGGTACCTCAGTGTCTAGGCGGGTTTTCCCTTTATGATAAAACCACCAACGATGTCAGCGGTTCTGACCTCGTTCATACCAAATAAATATGAGTGGGGAGTAAAACAAATTAGCTTTTCAATTGCCTGTAGACAATTTAATCCTAATAATATTAATTAAATGTTTGATAAAGTAACTGAATCAACCTTATTTATTATATTGAAACACTTCATGTTCAACAGTCATGCAAATTAAATTCCAACAGTCAACATTGGAAAGCTCAGTCTCATAATAAGTTATAATATATTTCCATGAAGTAAATTTATTTTTAATACTCAGGAATCAATTACACCTTACAACGCTTTGGGCTCTATTCTTTATTCACCCCCTCAGAAGTTAGGATTTTAATTGAAGTCGCCTACCAAGAATGGTTAAAGTTTAATTGTTCAGTTTAACTTGTACGAGTTGTTACAGTAAGTTTCACTAACCTAAGAAAGGGCTTGTTCTCCTTACCCAAATTTATCGACAACAAGTTCGAAGCACTATTCAAGTAAAATGTGTAAACACCACTTGCGATCTCATGATTCCTAAGCCACGTGAAAAGCGATACGATATCAACTGCTACAGGCCCATCCAAGCTCCTTTATTCTTCCGAACTCAGAACGGGCCCTTCTCCGAACGCAATTTTGATAGAGGACCCTCCTTCTTGTCCTTAATAGCTTCATCGTGGAGCGAACTATGTCTTGGTGTGATCATTGATAGAAACCGCATTTGAAAAGGTCTGCACAGCACTTCTTGCTAAACCACATTTTTCAGACTCGTTATTTTTAATACAATCATATCTGTCAAATAACATAATAACGTTAGTTGGGAATTTGTTTATGAAAATCGTATTTAGTGACATCAGGCGTTCCCCCGGAAAGTGTATTGGGGCTATTCCTCTGCGCTATTTACTCCAGCGACTTCCCCCCCTTGGTAACCTTGTGATCACTTCACAGTTTGCTGATTACGTAGCTATATAGAAGTTGAATAGCTCATGTAGCTATTTATAGATGATTATTGGAAGGCTTTACCTGTTTATTGTTAATGGAGGGTCGAGTAAATGGGTCTATCCTCCAAAATCAACCCAACTACCTAGTAGTGTAACTTGATAATCGATGCGTCTGATCACATTTTGAACGGGATCGACATTCTAAAAAATGCACTAAATCTCAGATTGCGTCTTTCCAAGAAATTCGTGTACATAAAGTTAGCACAAAGAAAAGGCCATTGCTACAATTCTAACAAATTTGTTTGTGCTAACATGTTTGAAAATCTATTAGTTAATTTCCGTTCATTTTAAAAGACTAATGTACTTTTTTCTTATTCGACCAATATAGCTTTACGGAGGTGCAATATCATCATCATCCTCTGCGTCATATTAAAAGGATACCACTTATCCAAAATCAACCGGTGCCTCTTGATATATTATAAATCAAACACTATTCACAGATTGTGACGGCCCTGAAGTGCCTTCAATTTTTCAAGAAATCTACATATAGTTCAAGTTAATGTCTTGATGATAACAAGCAAAAGAAGGAGGAAGTAATTTCATATGCATTTTTCCTCATTTTATAACTACCAAACTTCAAAAGTACTTTCAAATAAAACCTATTTATGCTAAAGTTTTATACTGATCCTGAAAGTGTACAAACCCTAGACCTAATCTTCTTTTTAACAAAATTTTGTTACATACATAATACACTCGATCATTTAATTCGGCCTATTCTAGCGGCTTTGTTCTTTAGACGCATTTGGGCAATTCGCCATATTGATGACATCAATCCAACTTCAATTGTACTTATTACTTATCTTACTTAATTGCAATATAGAAAAGGATACAAATAAATATCCTTTGTAAATACCGAAGTATTTCCTGTATAAAGTATTTGTATATTGTAATTTGTTGTTAAGGACGAGGGAACTAAGATTCTTTAATTTGGCTCAGCTTACAAAAAGAATTAGCATATTTTTCTTGAATCGAGGAGCTAAACCTCTTAAAACACTAAAAACCCATTTAATATTTATTCCCCTGGAATGACTTGTTTTGAAATAGGGTTTGTCTTCGGGACCATTTTCAAAACATTTTCATCTGAAATCATCATATTTGTGGATATTTTAATTAAAAATCTTAAAATATCTATAGTATTTACTGCTAATAATAATAATATTGTAGGAATCTTTATTTAATAATAACTACGAATTTCCATATAAAGAAGCTATATAAAAACCTATACATATCCGTCAGCGGAATTTCAAAAATATGTGTCGGGTTGTCCAAATGTTTGTTTCCTTTACGTCAACTACCAATTGGTAAATTTTTAATACACTGCACACATACTTAAGAGATGTCCTGTAAATGGAAAATAATGCCGCGCTTAAAACTGTTTAGGGGATGCCCAAATAGACATCACTCTGTGGACAACGTTGCAATCGAGATGTAGTATAGATGTTGGTATTTTACTGAATTGATGATCCTTATTATGAGTTTGAAATCCCAATCTCAGTCATACAATTTGGAAAATCAAAATATTCACGTTGTTTGTAAACGTGTAAACGTTATAAGTATCGAAAATCAGGGCAATGGTGTACTTTTTCCTTGAAATTATACTGGAAATCGGTAAGGAAGGTCGGTAGATTATCGAAAGCGTGATTTTTCCTTAATAGCAAAATTCTGGAAGAATGCTATATTTGTGTGACTGAATTATACTTACCTATTACAAATCGCTAAGGACCAGCTATTGGTAGAGGTTATTAATATCAAATATATTTCTAAAATCAACCGTCTGCCAAGTTTACAATGTATTTCAATGTTTTCTATTTTGAATAAATTCAATATTGTCCCAACAATTTAGGTTATTGCTAAAAATAGAGAGGATCTGAGACATAATTCACATCAACAGTAAGCGAGACGTCCGTGGCCGCAATGATAGGCGTTCCCAAGGGGTTCATCACAGTAAAGTTAAGGTCCAGGGTTCGAATCCAACGGTTCTGCATTCAAAACACGATGGTAGTTAAAATTGTAAGCAAGCAGCATATCAAGTTAATAAACTGCCTTTTGTTAATAAATATTACAACCTTACGCTTATTCTTATTTAATTTAAGGTTATTTATCTTCCCCCTCGACACCAAAATTCGTGCAGATCGTCCTGTAAACTATTGATTCAGAAGGAGAATTATCGAAAGAAAAACAACTTCGGCTAGGAAAGAAAATTATGTGCTATTAAGGATCGACCCAATGTCATTGAAAAATAAAACACACTAGGGGCCCAAATGAGAGTCCTGTAGCACACTTCTGCTTAGAATTTAATTTTTTTAAGAGGATATAAAAAAAGGGTACCTAAAATGTAGGCGAGGTGTAAACTAAAGAGCTCTTCAGATCCAAAGTTTTTTCCTGACAACCTCAGGTTCGAAGTTACCCGTATGTAAATCCACTATTTCAGATGCGTTATACGGCGATTTCTTGACCAATGATGGGCGGGGACGAAAAATTCTTTTCATAAGGGAACATTTCATGGGGATAGGCGCTATTACCACACTTTGAAACTACAAACACCAAAATTTTTTAGATCGATTTATATTTGATTAAATTTTAAAACGTACGATAAAAAGGAAATTGTTTGGCTTGTCTTCTTGTGTATTTCTCCAACTCGAGAATAGACCATATTTTGATTAACATTTGTCAGAAAGAACATAAAAACAAGACTAGTTTTAGCACGTCTTCCTCTTTTTAGAGATTTGCTGTTGTTTAATGATTTTTTTAAATTTTATCGTAGGCCCATGAGCTATCGCTGTCGATTTATCACGGGCAAATCATAAATATGCGTAATCTAAGGCATGGAGGCGGTGATGAAACGCTCGTCCAATTGTTTTCTACTGAGTCACCCACACTCATATCCCATGGGTTTATGCAAAACCCTTAAGAAGGAGCTACAAGGAATGCTTGATGGGGATACATGTGATTCATTTGACCTACTCACACAAACGGAAGACCGTGGAATTCCAAAAAAATTGAACTAATCCCTTAAGAGGGGGGTAAACTCTGAAGTGTAAGTATAATTGTAGTTTTTGTTTAAATTCGTAGTCGTTAAGATTTTCGTTTCGACCTTCAGTTTGGTGTTCAATGTAAATCCTTGGCCAAAGTTCGACTTTTATGTAAGAAATCATTCATAAGCGATAATCGCTTTGTTGTGCTCGTCTTTTCAGGTTTTAACAAACGATTGATGTAAATTGTATGCTAGGAGAATAATTTCCCCTGTCCTTGTGTTTTGTGGTGTATGATTTAAAACTTCCATCATCGATGATTCAACATGAATGACGAAATTTTGTCTCAAATTAGCGTATATTTCGTTCATACGCTTTATTTTACTACAGCGATAATAACTGTAAAAATATCAATTGGCTTACAATTTCAATAAAATGTTATCAGTTTTCATTACAACTATTTAAATGTACCAATTTTTGTTGAACATGACACGGGTGAATTCAACTACTCTAATGCAGAAATAATTTATTTTTTAAATAATTGATTATATTTTTTTCAATTAAGACTTGATTGGTCACCCTGCTATGCAATAATCTTCAGTATGCATCAGTACAAACAAAGATTATTCAGAGATCGTGAGAAGAGATCTGGTGATGTAGTTTTAAGAAAAGCCGCTCGTGCCATTGACTATTTTTATCTCAACTAAAAACCTTAATTAATTGTAATGTATTAATTGGTCAAGCGGACCACGAAATTAGTGAATTTAAGAAAAACATTTTATTTATTGTGCCAACATTTCGATCTTTATAGAGATCATCTTCACAGCCTGGGATTTATAAACATTGTTTGAATTTTACAAATCCACATAGGATGTGGAAAAAACTGAATTTATACATTGCTAAAAATTTTAGATTTAAAAAAATTGAATTTATACAATGCTAAGCAATTATACAAGCATTGTACAAATTCATCTTTTGTTAATCTACAATTTTCTAGCATTGTATAAATTTGTTTTTTCCACAGCTTACACGTATTTGTAGAATTCCCAGGCCCTGAAGATGATCTCAATGAAGATTGAAACGTTCACTAAACACCACACATTAGTACAAAGATGATTCTAAAGAGTGAGCACGACCATTAATTTCATCGTGCACTAAACTTTTAGACCACTTTTTAAAATATATATTTATATATAAGAATTTCATGCAGCTTATACAAAAGTTTCATAAAAGAAAATGCCATGAAAAATGCTTTAAGGAAGTCAAGATAACTCGAAAAGATCTTGTGCTTTGTTATATTGAGTAGCAGGTTTTTTTTTTTTGTTTTTTTTTGCCCTGGTTTTCACCATTAGCACAAAGACAAGACCTCCACTCGGGAAGAAGAGAGCCCCAGCCCGCTCACTGGAAAAAATGTGGCACCCGATCGGGGATGGCTAGGCCATTATCGTCTCAAATAGTTATGTGGCACTCATGGACAAATTTAACGATATTTGAATAAATACAAAGATCTTTAGAAAACAGTAAACATCTATAATCAAATGGTTTGTCCAACGTTTTTAGTCTAACAGTTCATCAAACATTTCTATCCTTTCTTTCTCATACTGTGAACAAACCATAAATATGTGCTCTAGGTCTTCTGTTATCCCACAGCTTGGACAATCCTTACTGTTCCTCTGACCGATCTTCTGTAAATAAGCGCCACATATTACATGATTAAGTCTCATTCTGCTTATTATCGTACAATTTCCTTTATTGGTTGTGCTCAAGTAGAACCAAGGTTTTTTATTTACGTTTGGATTAATTTTAAAATAGAATAAGCCTGTGTTACTACAGCAGGGGTTTATAGAACGTATCATTCTCCCATCACAGCAAAGAATATTTTATGGGAGCCTTTTTTGATGTAGAACAAGAGTTTAACCATACCCTCTACTCTATCCTTCACTCGTATCTAATACAGTGGTTTTCTTGGATCCAACAAGGATCAGATTATTCCAAATTCCAACTGCTCACAAGCCATATATCGTTTTTACTGCAATGATCCTCCACCCTCCTTGCATCTTTTGCCAAAGGCACAGTTTTCCTCTAATACACATATCCACAATAATTTCTCCCATCACCCCAATAGTCTTGCCCAAGCCTTGTCCAATAAACTCATTGCAACAATCCAAGCTAGCTCTTAAAAATAAATGGGGCCACAAATTCATTTCTGAGGATGAGGTAGTTAATTTCATTAGTGAAATGCAGTGGGAGATTAATAGTGATTATTTGCTTCAGCATGTAAATAGTCATAAATAACGACAGGTTTTAATAAGTAATTATGTTGTAACTAGAGACTACAGCTTGTAATAAAATATTGGGGAGAAAACAGATATAAATGAGAAGGTGAGCAATGAAAACGATCAGTCAAGAAGGGCCTAGTGCATGGATACCACAGCAGTAAGTGAATAATTTGAGCTGTACATACAACTTGTCAAACAAATTTAGTCCAAACTTCACAAATATAATTAAATAAAAATAAAATACTTAAAAGAAGTTATGAGGATACAAAATAATTTTCTCTTTTTAAGTTTAAAAAAAAAAATTATTTAGGATTGGTATAAGAAAATTTCTTTTCTTTTTAATTTATCCAAGGTGGATGGGGACTGAAGATATTTTTGTATCATTATAATTTATAATTTCATTAATCTGTTTAAAATAAACAAAATAAGAATTCAAGTACATATTTATTTTATTTTAGTAACTCTAGGATTTAACACTTTATCTTCTTAAACATACGTTCACCACTAGTCTTTCTTATAATTTGTAAAGAACGGCAAAATCACACTTACCAGTACCAAACAAACACCATTAAAAGTATAAAAAGCACTTACTAGCTAACACTACTAGCTTTTTTTTTTTTCAAGAACTCCCAAATGGTTCTATGTCCCAAAATATGTAAACCTAGTCGAGCATTAAATTTCGACCAACATAGTTTTTATCTTAATCCATGGCCGAGATATGACTTTTTGATATAATAACTGCTTTTTCGAGAAAAAACAAAACTTTTTTTGTTGAAGTCGTGAGGTTGGGTCAACAATAAGGTAGTTTTTGAAAAATACCTTTTTTTCATTTATTGCCATTTCAACCTTTAGTCAGTCTTAAAACTTCAAAACAAAGGTTGTAGGAAATTAAATTCTTTGTAAAATGAGACCAATGCCACCTCACTGGAGGCATATTTTTTGCCAATTTTCAAAATTTGACTGTTAGTAAATTGGTTAAAAGGAAAACAGGTGTGTAGTATGAACGTTGATCCTATAATTTCAAGTCCAGTACTCAATTAAATGAAGCATCAACTGCTTATAATCATTCTGCACTTCATCCTAAGCCGTCCCACAACTCTTGAAAAAGACATATTCCTACAAATTCCAATAATGGTTGATAAATATAGAGTGTGGTTTATAATGTATAGGATAATGCTCAGTATAGATCCTAGCATCTGCCTCAGCATTAGTCATTACATTCACTAAGAATTCATACTACTCATTCATGTATAGCCAAGGCATTTCCCAGCAAACTAACTTAACACTAAAATTGCATTCCCATGGTTCATTTAAGCTGCAATGGCTCATGAGAACACAAGAGCTCATCTTGTTTCTTTTATTATCCTGTCGTCCTTCTTTAATTTACTACCAGTGCCTATGAGATGGTGTTGGTCTCATGTTACATAGAATTCAATTTCCTGTAGTATATTCTGAAGTGTTAACACTGAAAAAAATGCTTTAAAAAAAGTGTTTTCTCTTTAAAAAAGTGGTTATTATATCAAAAAGTCATATCTTGTCAATGGATTAAGATAAACATGTGCAGTTGGTCCCGTTCTACTCAAAATTTAATGCTCAACTGTGTTTTTTCTATGCATATTTTGAGATGTGGATCCATCTGGGAGTAGTTCTTAAAAAAAGCTGAAAAACACACGTTTTGAGAGGTTTTTGCACTTTTCAAAAGGCTTCAATTGAGGACCTATGTTTATACACACTTTTTGTTCAACACAAAATTTTTCCTAATAAATCCTCAAAGTAACCTGTTTCATTTGGGCCCACCCTATGTATGTATTGGATGTTTTGTGTCTATTCTGTAGTCGACAACCTGAAGTATAAAAACGAGAGCTAGCATTTTAGGATTTCAACATAGTATACATAATATAAGAGTAGAAAGTCAGTGTATCAGAAACCAGATAGAGATGTTCAAATGGAGATGTTTAAAACAAAATACAAGTGGAAGACCAGAAAAAAAGGAAAACATAGAGGGCCAGTGACCTCAGCTATTGGCTCATAAACCTTATACTTTATATATTATATATATGAACTGCTATCTTCATGATAAATGTAGATATTATTTTTGTATGTCTTTGAAGGTTTATTTTAAATAACTTGACTTGTAGATAAGCACGCAGTTTATTGTGAACCTACTGAAAATTCTAAACACAAAAAAAAAAGAAGAAAAAACAACTTAAGGTATACATATATATATATACATTTGTAACTATTTAAAGTTATTTATTTATCCCAAGAATCCCCATAAATATTTGTTGGTTTTTTGTTGGGTGAGGATGGTGGATCAAACCAATTGTCTGCTTTAGACCCAATTTCATTTTGTTTCACAGCTGAAGGAATTTCATCAGGAACCAAAACTCCACTAAAAAAATGTTAAATGAATTATTCCTACATTGTTATGAAAATCGACATATTTAAATCATAATATAAAAAAATTACATAAAAATCCATGTCTACTAATCACATAAATAAAACCACATACTTTAGTAAAATAACTACTAAGATATGGATTAATCTAAAATTATTATATAATGATAATTATTAGATAAATTATTATAACAATGCAATAAGTACCGATAAGGTTTAGTTCTATTTTTTTCATAATCTTCTCTATTCCTTCTCCTCAATTCTTCATATGTAGTTGGCGGATATTTTGGTAATGGTTCTTCTTTCAAATCTGGAGAGCTGAATGCTAAAACAAATTTTAAAAAAATATTTATCCATGTAAAAATTAATACTTAGGCTACTAAAAATAAATTATTGTAGGTAGTATTTTTACAACTTTGCATTAGTGTGAGAGAAGGATGAAAAAGAATAAATAACGACTCTTGTAAAATAAACTAATAAAACTAAATAACCAAAGCAAGATAAATATAAACATATTTACGGTCTACAGGTGCTCTATAAGTATCATCGAGGTTTGAGAAGTGTGGCCGATCTGTATCAATGTCCATGTGGGAAGTTTTTCTCACATCATCGTATTTATCATCTTCTTTCATTCCAATGATAATTTTATCTGATTCCGGAATATCCATAGTAAGCCTAAAATAATAGAATAATTTTAGGCAATATTTGACAACAGAAACATACATAATTTACTCACGCTTTCTTTCCAGCATATTTACTTCTAAGTATGGACCCTAATTTACTGTCTGGTAAAGCCATTAACTTTTCAACACAAACCCTCTGATAAGATATTTTGCCTAGAAGATAACCGATGACAACTGCCCCAAATACTTTAGGAGTAGCGCCAAATTTAATACTCGGATTGAGTTTACCTGAAACAACGATAATATAAGAAGATATAAGAAAAGGAGAAAAATCCAACCCATAAATTGTCAATTGTTATCAGCTTATGTAGAAGAAATTTATCAACATGGTTTGTTAGTAATGAGTAAATAAAATTTGTTAAACAGAGAACAAAATCATCACAGCTTGTTCTGTATGGAAAGTTCTTCAGTATTACTGTGATGCCTTATTTAAATATGGTTATTGCCACTGTTCCCCACGCTGCCAGATTTATTCCCCAAATAGTTGAGGCAGCACCAAGGCAGTGACTGTTTACATTGCCTCTTACACTACTTCCCATTTCCACTTTCCCTTCAACCTCAAGCAATGAAGGAAGTTGACAGCACTTCAATATTGAACCTAATTGAGGCCTTTAAGTCACATCAAAACATTTGCTATGATTACACTTATCCTTGTTTGGACAGTATGCAATTTGTGATGGAATTAATGATTTTTATCTTTAGGATCCCATAGTATTTTGCTCATAAAAAAGATATTTCAAACAGGGCTTGAATATTGCTACAAGCCATTTTGAGTAATATGTATATAGAGTGCTTTGTTCTTTTATTAATATTAATAAAGCATATTACCATTATGATACAGGGAGATGGTCATGGTGCCTGTTTTTGATATTTGAAAGATGAAAAACCTCAAACATGGGAAGTACCAGGCAACAGCAGTCAAAGGAGAAGGTCCATATGAATGACTGTTTATATACATGCCGTACACTTTTCCATTCCCACTTCCCGCTCATTGCCACAGAAGTGTACGTCAGGTACTTATTAGGTTTAATTACACCATTCTCAACATGACAGACAAGAATGAGACATTGGAAAACAGACACTGAGCCCTGAAGATGATCTCAATAAAGATAAAAACGTTGGCACAAAAAATAAAACAATTTTCTAAACCTATGTCACATCTCACAACCTCCAAATAACAATTAAGTATTTGTTACACAGATATATGGATATTCCATTTCAAACTTATCTAGAGTAGAACTCCTTCCTTACCCCTTAAAAATCCAATATATATAAGCAAAAAAGTCAATATCTCACTGGCATTTTCAACACAACACAGAAAGACCCATTTACACAGAAACCAAACACTTTGAGTGAGTACAAATATTTCGATTGATTCTAAAATTGCTATCATTGTATAAATTCGTTTTTTCACATCCTACGTGTATTTATATAATTCAAACAATATTTATAATTCCCAGGACCTGAAGATGATCTCAATAAAGATCAAAACTATTGGGTTGTCCGGAAAATAATGCAGGATTTTGGTATTAAACAAAAAAAAGAAACTAGTTACTTTAAAGCAATGTTCTTTAATCAAAATAATTTCCCATACTCTCAATACATTTCTCCCAACGTGTTGGTAACTTATTAATTCCGTCTGAGTAGAATTCAGAATTTTTAGAATTGATAAAGTCAATAAATGCACTTTCCAGTTCCGTTTGATTTTTGAATATTATGTGTTGTAAGTAGTGGTCCAGGTGTCTAAAAAAATGGTAGTCAGTAGGCGAGAGGTCCGGAGAGTAGGGTGGGTGAGGCAAAGTTTCATAGCCAAGCTCCAATAATTTTTGTGACGTTACACGTGACACATGTGGTCGAGTGTTGTCATGCAACAAAATGGGCCCTTTCCGATTTCACTTTTCCAATCGCCTTGAGGTGGTCAGCGACGGTCGTTTTACTGACTTTGAGTTGCTCTGCAAGTTCTCGAACAGTTGTTTTGGGGTTTTCTTCCACCACTGATCGCAGAACATCATCATTAAGAGAGGAAGGCCTTCCACGACCTTCTTCATCTTCAAGGCTGAAATCTCCCTCCCGAAATTTTTTAAACCACCTTTGCACAGTGCACTCATTAACACAACCCTCGTCCCAGACTTGGTTAATGTTTCTAGCCGTTTGGGCTCCACTTCGGCCGAGTTTAAACTCGTAAAAGAAAATCGTACGAAATTCTCGCTTTGACATTATAAGGATGACTGAATTATTTCCAAGTAGCGGAATGCTACAGAGGTAAACAAACAATATCATTTGGAAGAGGATTAATAAGTGTTGACATTCATACAAATGAGTAATCCTGTAAACGTAAACAGAATATTTTATATAGATTTTTTTTAATGAAAACTTAAAATCCTGCATTATTTTCCGGACAACCCAATAATTATTCAGATATTGTGAGATGCAGTCTGGTGTGATGTAGGTTTCAGAAAAACATTTTCTTTATCGTGCCAACGTTTTGATCTTTATTCAGACATCTTCAAGACCTGGGATTTACAAACATTGTTTACATTTAACAAATACATTTTAGATGTGGAAAAGTGAATTTTTACAATGCAAAATATATTTTTTATATATTCAATCAAAGTAATTGTACTCACTCAAAGTTTTTGTCCCTTGTATACTTATGCCATTCTTGCATGTCGTGTTGAGAATGCTAGTGAAATTTTGCTGTTTTATAAACCTTCTGTTAAAGAAAATGTTGTTTTTTTTTGTTTGTTTTTTTTGGAACCTACATCACACCAGACCGCATCTCACGATATCTGAATAATTATCGATTAACAGTCACTAATCTCTACACAAAGATCAAAACATTGGCACGATAAAGAAAATGTTTTTCTGAAACCAACATCACACCAGACCGCATCTCACGATATCCAAATAATCATTCGATTGAAGTGGGATATGACCTTCCAATAAAACCATCCCTAAACACTGCAATTATAAAGTTTCAAATTCTGTACAAAAGCACATTCTCTAAATGATAACAAAGATCTAAGGATGAAAAACTATCGAGTAAAATCCTACATTTATCTTCATCATACTGTAAATAAAAATACTTACCTATCGTTGACAAATTTTCAAAATTAACAGTGGCAGGAGCCGGTTTATTATTGCACACGTTTTAAATTAAAGCAATCGGTTTCATCGTCTTACCCGTTTTAACAGCATAGTACGTCGTGACTCCGAGAATTGTGCTGAACGGGAGGCACCTGCTGTAGAAAGACTCTTTGTTGCATTCGGATAAAACGCGAAGTTCTTCTTTCGAATATCTGAACTAATTGACACAAAAAGAAAAGAATGACTTTGGGGGTAAATAAAAAAAAGTCAAGTTGTGCCGTTGGTAAGCTTCTCGACTAAATCTTTTCCTTACCGGCGTCTGTTGGTCCATCTTCGGCACTCCCCGATTTCGACAGGCTTTATTTTAAGGTTTTTTCTCAGAAAACTTTACCGAGACATGAACTGAAATTTTTTACCGTCTCGACTCCACAATGGTCAATTTGGGAGTGAAGTTGAATGTGAAAAAAGTAGGTTCCACTGATATCTGATAACACACGAATTACCACCGTAGCGCATTCTTAGATTACCATAGTCAACTATACAAGACTCAAAAACTTAGATATTATTAATTTATACATTGCATTTAATCTTTTTTTTAATTGATATACATTTTTATCATCTTTGTTTTGCCGATAATTATGTATTCACTATAATTGATGTACAATGACCCACTTAATTTTTGAGTCTTTAATAATTTGTTGTTCATACATTTGTTCCTTTTGTTCGTTGTGCATTGCGAGGCATCTTGCAAGAAAGTAAACAATGTATCAAGTTAATATGTTACAAGCAATGACTTACATATTATTTTCAACATTCATAAATTGAGGGAAATGAAAAAGCGGATATACTGGCGAAGGAAGCGCCACCGCCTGGACAATCGTCGATATTTATTTGTTTATACGGGTAAGTACATTTACCCTGTTCCAAGTTCTATACTAGTTTAAACTATACATAAGTAATAACGAATAATTGAAACATAAATAATAATGTACGTACAATAATTAAAAATATAATCAAAATAACAAACACAAATAAAACGTTGTAAGTATCAAGCGTACACAAATATAAAAGTGACAAGGAATGATAAAAATTTAATTACACAACAGAAATATATAAACAAATATAAAGGAAGTGATAAGAAATAATAACAATTTAATTAAACAGCAGAAATACATAAACAAATATAATGGAAGAGACAAGCAATGATAAAAATTTATGAAAACAGAGATATATAAACACATATAAAGAAAGATAAGGAATTATAAAAATTTGATAAAAACAACAGAAATACATAAACAAATCAAACACAATTTGCCATGATCAGTATTTTTTTTTTTTTTTTAGGTTAAATCATCAGGAAGTTTATTACTCATTTCCTTGAGTCCAGATAATCGGTCTAAATTTAAAATAATTTGTACTATAATTAGATTTTGAAAATAATATTTTTTTCTGGTATAAAACTGTCAGGTATTGCAATTTAGCGAATTAACTGTCGACATTTGATCATATCATTTAAAAGTTTGTCAACAAATTATTAGGTCATTATTTTGTTTTCTTACATTTAATGGTTGCAGTTCTGCAGATTCTATAATAAGTTTGTATGGTGTGTCCAAATATATTCTAGTAATTTTAAACCATAATGTACAAATAAATTATCTCTGTACATTTTGTGTGGATATTAGTGACCGTCAATCAATAATTATTTAGAAATCATGAGATGTGGTCTGGTGTAATGTAGGTTTCAGAAAAACAATTTCTCTATCATGCCAACGTTTCGATCTTTATTGAGATCTTCAGGGCCCTGGATTTACAAACATTGTTAACATTTAACAAATACATTTAAGGATATGGAAAAGTGAATTTGTGCAATTTTTTTTTTTTACATTCAATCAAAGTATTTCTACTCACTCAAAGCGTTTGTCTTCTGTGTAATTGTGTCATTCTTGCATGTCGTGTTGAGAGTGCCAGTGAGATTTTGCTGTTTTATGTTTATATACATTCCCTATATATTCCCCAATATTTTCTCTTTAAAATCGAATGTATATAAACATAAAACAATAAAATCTCACTGGCACTGTCAATACGACATGCAAGAATGGCACAATTACACTGAAGACAAACACTTTGAGGGAGTAGAAATACTTTGATAGAATATAGAATATATTTTGCATTGTATAAATTCACTTTTCCACATCCTATATGTATTTTCTAAATATAAACTATGTTTGTAAATCCTTGGTTCTGAAGATGATCTCAATAAAGATCGAAACATTGGCATGATAAAGAAAATGTTTTTCTGAAATCTACATCACACCAGACTGCATCTCACAATTTCTGAATAATCTGTACATTTTCTAAAGAATTCCTTCGGATTTTCAGAAGTGGTGACCAAACTACTGAACAGTTTTCTAAAATGGGATGTACCTTAGCCTTAAACAGTATAATCATCGTTTCTGCATCTTTAAATTTTTTGCAGTTCTACATAAGACACCTACAATTTGATGTGCCTTATTAACTATTGAGGAGGAATGCCAGTTAAATGTCGAGTTGTTGGAGTTGGTGATTCCAAGGTCTTTAATGGTAATCTGCCTGGTCAATTGGATGTCTGTTTATGTTATTAAATTACCTATTAATGACTTAATTCCTACTTTAAAATTTTGATGAAAAATGAAAAGGTAAATTTTTATGTTACATAGGGAGAAAAAATCAAAACCCATAGTTTAGACAACATAGTTTGGGGAAAAAATTCTGCAGCGTTCATTATTTTATTCATCACGGATGTTAATGCACCTTTTTGAACAAATCAATTGTTTTTAGAATCAAGATTGGTTTGGTCTAGGGCCCCTCCGGCAGCAATTGTTGCTCTGTGTGTGTAAGAATGGGGGGGGGCATGACACCTGGGCTAGTAGGATGATGCCAAAAAAATAATCGTAAATATATAAAATAGACAAACAAACATTAAAACAGCTCTTTCTTGTTATTTATTACATTTATCTCTATCTATGTATTACAATTCTTTCTATAGTAAAGTTTGTAATTATGTAATTAGTGAAGATTTTATCAATTTTTTTAAATGTGTAGTAAATGTATGCCCTGATGATGTTAGAATAAGTTGAAAGCTTAATTTTTCTTAGTTCTTAGTTCACACTTTTCAAATTAAAACGAAAAACTTTCTATTATTACTTTCATTAGAAAAAAACGATAAAAACAAATTTTGCAACAAAAAGAGGGAGTACATTTAAAATAATTAAATAATAGCTTCATCGAAACAAAAGCAACATTACAAGTACTGAATGTTATACAACTTACAAGACAAATTTGAGAAAAAGGTGGAGATATGAATATAGCGAAAATGTTCAAAGGATTTTCAGACAGCAAATTATCTATATGTAAAAACATATAATGTAGTGATTATATTATTTAAAAGATCGAGAAAAGGCCAATTAAAAAAAAAAAAATACTCATTTCCTTCAAGTCAAGCTTTCACAAAATGTATCACCATCAGGACTTTGAAACAATTTCTAATTATTTAAACTGTTAGCACCTAAACATCTACTTATAATAATTGAAACTAAGGGCTTCAACCATATTATTTATGAGATTTGCATAGTTTTCAATAATGAAAACTTTCATTTCAACGGAGCTAGAGTCCACGATTAAAGGTATTGACTTGACACACTGGAAGGTTCAGAAAAATGTCAGTACCATTGAATTCCATCACAAAGTATTTCCACATACGCTTTTTCAATGGTGAACACCAGAACTCCAGGGTTTCTTCTCTTGAAAATCCCCGTTATTAAAATAAAACTCAAGAAATACCTGAAGTCACTTTGGCAGAATGATGGTAGCTAGTATTGGATAATTGACTAACTATGTAAACACTATGATGACTTAATGATTAAAACAGAATTGTAGTAGAAAACATGGAAGATTGTTAATTTTATTGATTAACTTTGATTTCACAACATGTCTTAAACAAAGCTAAATATTTCTTAGTGTGCATTATAAATATTTTAAAAAAAATTACAAACCACTAAAAAAAACGCCTACGTTTTGTTACATACAATGTTATGTATAAAAAATGAAAAAAATTATAATTATGATACAGATCACTGTAATTTGGCCCAATATGCTATCAAAAGTTTATATTTATGTTTTATACTTTGCCCTGATATTAAATCAATCAAAATAAATAAATATGAGACATCCCTCCTTTTACAAGAGGACACTGAATACAATTATGAACATGTTCAAATAAAACCAAATGTTAATCTCATATGTAATAATTCAATCAAAATCTATAATTTTTCCCCAACTTCACTTTATTACTCCATTATTGAGAACTCTCTCCTGCACTTGTATAAATGATAATACTGGCTTATTTTAAAAACATATATTACATTATCACAGACTATTTAACATTTTACATTTCTTTGTGTGCTTGTATTAAAATAAATTAAATATATTAATACGTGTATTTATGTCATACAAATATTAATTATTTCAATTTTGTTTAGGAATAAATATGAACAATAAGTTTTACATTTTTATGGTTGGCATAAATAAGTATATCATAAGAAGCATAAACATCATCGTCATCTATGCCGTAAAGAGAATAGAGATAATTCCCAGATTTTGTATCATGGATGTCAAAAACATGTCTTGAATAAGTACAAAAAAGAAGAAACCTTTCAGCAACGATACTGTGTAAATCCCCAAGAAGACTATATTCACCAATCAAAGTTTTCCACAAAGTAACATCATGTTTTAAATCTAGTGCATAAATCTCCTTTCGCTCTAATTGCCATGCGTCCACTACATCAAGAAGTATGTCTAATCTGGGATGAAGAATACAATCATCTGAGACAGATATCGTTTTCACTAATATTTCCTTCCCAGTCCCTTTTTCCCAAGCGCACACTTCCATGTGATCTTGTGTGCTTTTCACAGCTAAAATCATATTGTAATTAATGTGAACTTTTCCTATTGGCCAATGGGGTTTCACTTCATAACAAAGAGTTCCCATTTCATCATAAACACTAATGAGATCATCACTACAAATGTATACTTTAGATTTATCATTGAGAAAGTCACTGATGGAACCTTCTACATCCATAAGGCATCTCATGTTTTTCATATCCCAAGCGTAAAAAACCTTAATATGAGGCATATAAACAAACAGTGTATCACCCAGAATGCACATTAAATTGGACCAGTATGGATAAATTGGAAACCTATCGTTCATTTTATCCATTTGTTTCATATGTTTGATACATGTAAGTTTTTTCTCGGTGCCTTGATTGTATAGCATGTGTGAAACCCTATACCGATCGTTAATTTGAACATAGATGAGAACAAACGGGCGGTATTTCACTGCAATATACTTTGTATTCGTGGCACACATGTATGCATCATATTTTTTATACTTTAGCTTTTGCATATGAACAAGATTCCCCTTGTCGATTTTATATACTTCTAAACCAAAATTGTTAATTACTAGAGTCTGTCCGTCATAAGCGGTCGTCTCCAACCATCTTCCATTGATTTCATGCCTCTTATATTTGTCTTCTCTCCAGTTTCTAATGATCCTCATATGATTCATATAGTACATCTTCCATTTACAAGGCGGTGTGAACATCCAGTTTAGATCTGGAAAATGAAAAATTAAATAAGTAAAATTTTAAATAACACAATTTTAGAGGTATTGTTTCAGTTAGCTATCTGTGGTTATCAACATATTATGTAAGACTGGTATAACTTGCCACAACTGTTCAAGTTGGACAAAAATAAAAAATGAAAATAAAAAAAAAACAAAAACTGACCAGACATTACAAAACACTCTCACAACTGATTTACAAAATGATATTTGGTTGTATGGCACCGAACTGTGGGGTTAAACCAAGGACTTTATTAGGATTAATTTAAGGCTTCTATGTTATGATGATCTACTAATTTTTTAATTTTATTAATATAATTTGTACAATGCTAAACCAGGTGATACCTGTTTGAACAGGGAAGAATGATCAATCATGGAGGGGGATGAAATTGTTTACATCATGGAACATTTCACAAGGAAATCCTCTACTACCTCAATTACTATTGACAAACGACCAAAACCTTTTGTCATTGATGATAGTTCCAACCTCAATATTGGAAACATAGGTGGATATCCTTAACTTTTCATTTTCTCTATATTTAGAAAATCACTTGTAGTCCTCATAAATGCCTGCCTTTTTTATCAATGGAATTAAGTATTTATCAAACCAACAGGGAGTTTAGTATGACTCTGAACAGTATTAGGGAGGAATTCATCATTAGCAATTTCAAAATTTTTATAAAAGTTATCAAGAGACTCAGCAAGGCTACCCGAGAACAAAACAACCCCATTCAACTTGAGAGAAAAAGTCATTAATTAGTAATTAGTACATAATTCCCTTTATTAAAATTCTTAACGAATCTCAACATTAATCTATTATATGTCTTTTATCGAAACACAAAATTCCAAGGATGCGTGCAGAGGATCCACAAGAACTAACGGATGATCACTTGTAATGTGTTCATTGTAATGATCACTAATTACAATATCATCATGACTAGGCAAAATAAAATCTAGTATTTTTTAGATATAGATTGTTTTCTACAATCATTTTATATTATTTCTGAGTTTTAGTTGGCCTTAGTTAAACAAAGTAATTATTTAAATTTATTTTATTATAAGCTGTTTATATTGTATTTTATTATTTTTCATTGAGTATAAATGTGTTTAGGAAATTCTCTTTGTGGTTATTTGTATTTAGCATTATTTTTAAATGTGTGGTATTTAGTGACCATTAATTGATGAGTATCAAAAAAAAATCTAAATATCCAAACATTGGCACTAATAGGGTGCCTATTGATCTTGCAGACCTTCCGTGTAGGTAGAGTGTAGATTGTATCAAATAAAAGTACTTACATTTGTAGCAAAATTTATATGCAATAACATCCAGATAAACTACAATGGATGTTAAAATTATTCAAATTAAAACACTCCTCCTACCTTTTCTAGGGCGACATTCTTTCAGAGGCAAATTCGGATCCCAGAAGGTCTTCCAAACGAGATTATTGTTCGTGAGGTCGTACCAAGACTTGCTAACTGCCTGACAGTTCAGAAGGTCTCGAAGGTCGAGGAAGCCGAAAATTTTGACGGCGATTTCCGGTGGCATCAGGCTCAGCAAATCCATGGTTAAATTCTTAAAAATATTCTAGGGATTGATTAAAAAACACTACCGGCATAAGAAAATATTACAAAATCCAAACTTTGTTAACGAGAATGAATGTCAAAGAATTGTCAACAAAAACAGCAGACATTTTAACGTAGTGTAACCTCAATATAACCACCCAAGTTAAGCTACCGAATAGCGGGTTACTGTGTACGTGTAGTGGTTACTAAACTACAAGTACTGATAACCGAGTAACTACTTGTAAGTACTAATCCATTGCCCTATGTTATAAAAAATAGCCCGATTACAAAGTAAAAATACTTAAGCAAACGGTGAAAGATTAAATAAATGCATGATAATTGAAAGTAGATTTTATTATTGTATGTAAACACTATAAACAAAACATATATTAAGTCTATTAATAAAAGTAAATTAGCTAGGGTTTCCTATTAGATGGTCTCTGACGCTAAAAATACATGACAAAAGAAGGAGGCAACGTCAGTGGGCCAGGTCGGCAGAGAAACTCTCACAGATAAAGAGCACTGTCGAGAGGTGCCTCTCAGAAGATTTGACTTACCTGAAAGGATAAGCCATTGACACTCTTAGTCTACCTAATTGAAGGGTGTAACGCCTTGGCTATTTTATTACATTATGATTACAAGAATCATGCTTGAGCATGGTAACGGCTATCTGGATCCACTGTTCCAATTTTTGGAGGGAACCAGTTTTATGTGGTATTGATAGTTTTGTAACTCTCGTATGTTGAGAGTTGAGAGGGCTGATGGCAGAATATTCAGTATCCCATTGAATCTGAATTTCTTGTCTCAATTGCTTTATAATATGAGTAATGGGAGATGAAGGAATACCACCCTAATTGAGTAAATGGTATGTAAATAGGGAAGATTATATTAAAGATAAAATGAAAATGTGAATGGGCTTGGATATAGAAACTGCATGAGTTTAGGTGTTTTACTTGACCTAGCTGCTGACAGCACCTGGAGCCCAACCTGAACCAGAAGGGGGTTGGGACCAGGTTCACGGTCACTGAAATCCGGTCCCGCCCCTTCCATTGATGAGTGCTGTGTCAATTTCTTTTAATTGCGGCCACCGGTCCCCTTAGGTGTCAGAAAAATTCCAGAGGCGACGGTGGGGATCGAACCCACGACCGCGGGGTCTACTAGCCAGGAGTCTGACGCCTTAACTACTCGGCTACTGCGCCCCCCCCCTTCAAAACCATAGGTATAATTATTTACTTAATACATTCGACAACACTCAAATACTTGACCACTAAGGACTGTGTAAACAGAATCCTTGTTAGCAAATTGATTTATAGTTTAGTCGTTTCCTCACTGGTGAAGTCTATGAATTGCAAAATTTCATCATCTTAGGTGGTTGGTGTGTGTATTATTTTGTCAACCTTCTCTTTTTATTATTTAATGTCAATATATATGTACATACAACATACTCTGAGCTAGCTACCAACTCTCAGTACCCTTGTCAGACATGGGAGGCAGGAGAATTGGAGTCTCTTGCCCACTTATTTTAATTTGCACAATATTTAAAAAATTCAGGCGCAAATACCTCCTACTAAATATTCCTTTGTTTAAAATTATGTCTCCTCAAAGTAAAGAAGTCAATAATTTATTTATGTTTTTATCTAGTTTGTTAAAACTAATGCATTTTATTATTTCGGCGAAGAAACCTACTTTCTTTTACTTTTAGTTTATTGTTATGTTAAATTTATTATTTACGTTCTTTGCTTCTTTTGTTATTATTTGGATTGATTTTTTTCTACTTTTTCATCGTTTTGTAATGTTTTGCTTCTTATATAATTTTATAAATATGTAATGTACATAAGCCTGGACTCATTCCCTCTATAAAGGACAAGCTGTCCTATATGCAGAATAAATAAATAAAATAGTTTAATTTGCACATAAGAGCCATTGAATGCAAACAAAATGCCTTGAAAAATGAATGACAAAATATTTTTTAAAGGATGGTAAAAAGACACAATGATGATCTAAAAGAAGCAAATTATGTAATTGCCATACTTAGGTGATTGATTTAATGCATTAAGATTGCATTTACTGACCATATCCCATGACAAAAGATTTACACTGACAATTGAAGATAAATTCATACAACAATAATAACAAATAATTTAAATTACACCTTGGACTAACCAAATTTTTACAGAACATTAGGCTGGTGTTAATTATTATTCTTTTTGTTTAGGTTGTTAAACATTATTAATTTATTAATTCACATTTTGTATTCTGTTAAAATTGGTAATTTTAATTATTCATTAACAAAAAATTAATAAATAAAAATGGGTATCGGTTGCTGCTATGGTTTAGGCATTAATATGGCACTCATTAGTGTAAGGTATAGGTCTCGGTATCAAATCCAGAGGCCCAGCATTCGAATCTGACATGGGCTTTTTTCAACAACTCGGGTGCCCCAGGTTATGTCCTCAATATGACCTCTGCTGTTGTGAATCTCCATTTAAAAAGAAAAATACTACCTGAATAATGAGCATTCATTGTAACCACTTATTTTTAAATAATTCAAGCTCATTATAGTGCAAGGTTTACACATCTATATTTGTCTTCAGGAAATAATAGAAATTATAAATGTTTATACTAAAGTTTGTAAAAATTCAAATGCGATTACTAGGAATGGTAACAGTCCAGTTAACCATTTTGTAAAAAATCCAACTCGTATAAGACGTGAATTGTTCACTTTAAGACTTTTCAGTATATTACATACTTAAAAGACAGGCACTTTTTAAAATATGTAAAAACTAAAATTATTACTAAATCCAAATATGATAAGAATCTCTAAATGAAAAAACATAGGAATGAAATATGTTTTGTATTCATATAATTTTTATATAAAGGTAATATACCCTCAGGGTACTGGTGTTTTTGTAAAAAAAAAATTGAAGTATATCGGGTTTGAATCACTGGATTTGAATCCATGAATTTTACTTTATGTGATAACTGCCTTGTCAGTGCCTTAATGCCCTAATATGATATTTATTGTTATCCATTGTCTGTAAAACTTGAAATTGTCGCATTGCAAGTAGATAATAACAAACCAACCATCTAGTGAAAACAAAGTAATAATTAAATAATTCATACTTATTTTCTTTAGCATTGTAAATAAAATGTCATCCAAGTATTTTATGACATTCAGTCGTATACTTCAATTGAGGAAACAAACAAAAATGACAATGTCAGCTAAATTGGACTTCATACCAAAGCACAATAATCCTGAAGTATTTGGCACACTGAATAAACAACATGCCTGGAAAGAGGCTGAAAAAATGCCTGAAGAAAAGGGAGACAAGGAAGAAGTTGACTTTATCGATGATATCGATGGAAAAGTGAAACTCAAACCCGTAGAATATGCCAAAATAATAAAACAGCATCTTAAATCAAAAGACGTAAATATTTTTGTATTATTGTACATACATTTTGTCATTAATTATAATGTTTCTGTTTCTTCAGCTTGTAAGTGCACTTAACATTTTGGAAACAAGAATGCTTCAAAAGGAAAACGCTAAACCAGATAAATATATTTACAATCTACTTATTAGTGGATGTGCACAACTTGGCTATACGAAAAAAGCTTTTCAACTTTTTAATCAAGTACCAACACAATAATTGGTTTGAAGTAAAGCTGGTTATTTTTAACTTTAATTCTTATAGATGAAAAAAAGAGGAATTAATGTATCAGCTAGCACTTACACGTCATTGTTTAATGCTTGTGCCAATGACCCTTGGCCAAAAGATGGATTAGAAGCAGCTTTGCATTTAAAAGACCTTATGAAACGTAAAGGTTATCAAATAAATGAAATTAACGCTAATGCAATGATTAAAGGTAATTTAAATAACAGATTTCAAGTGTTCAAAGTTTCAAAGCAGTTTGTACTTTTATAAAAATACTTTTTATAGCTTTCGGAAGGTGTGGTGATATACAAATGGCTTTTACGATAGTTGATGAGATGAAACAAAACAATATAAAAATCACAACCACCACCATTAATTTCTTACTACAAGCGTGCGCTTCTGATGTTAAATCAGGACTTCGTCATGCATTAATAGTAAAATAACATAATTTAATTTTTATGTCATATTGTTTTTTCTTTTATCTTAATTTTTTTTAGGTTTGGAGGAAATTAATCAAGCTGAAAATAAAGCCTAATTTATACACTTATAATCTACTTTTGAGATGCACAAGGGATTGCCAATTGGGAAAACCGAGTGAAGTTAAGGAAGCACTACAAGAATATCTCCCTAATAACAAATTGGTAATGCTTGTAATTATTAATTGTTTTGTTAATAAAACTAATTAATATTTCAGAGTTTCTTAATAGTGAGGGAGGAAAATCAATTAAAAAATATTGAGTCTTCTTTTAATAATTCAGATGACTCATCTAATTTAATACCACTTAATGAAACAAATACATTGACAACAAACTTACTTGCAATTGAACCGCAATTCTCAACTTTAATATATGTAGATAAGATTAAAAAAAATTGGCACAAGTATGTATGTGTATCATGTAGTACAAATTTGTACAAATTAATGAAATTATATTTCTAGGTTGATGTTATTCGGTGGGTCACAAGGTTTTCTAGAGATTATGGCTCATTCTAAAATAAAACCTAATATCAAAACATTTACTCAACTGCTCTCTTTGATACCTACATCCAGAGATGCAGAACAAGTTAGTAATTCTCTCACACCACACACTTATGTAATTGACTCAAGTTTTTGTGCATTCGTTTTCAGTTTCTTATTGAAGAAATGAAAAAATTAAATGTCAAAATGGATATTGATTTTTGTAACATGCTCATTAAAAAGAGAAATATGGAAAATCAGTTTCCAGCCGGTAGAGAAGTACTCAAGATTATATCTAGTGAAAAACTAGTTCCAAATACTGTAACCTTTGGAGTTTTGGCCCTTGGTTGTAGACGATTATCAGAAGCCAAAGAGCTATTGGAAGGGATGAAAGAATTGAGAATACCGTAAGAATACTAAGTGTGTATGTTTTTTGTCAAATAATAATTTGTTTTGTGGTAGGGTCAATGTTGAAATTCTTGGCACTTTGGTACACTGCGGCTGTGAAGGGTGGAATTTAAAAATGATCATTTATTTAGTTGGCATTCTCTTGAGTGAAAAAATCAAACCCAACAACATTTTCATGCGTCATGTAAATTCGCTTCACTATAAAATAAATGAACAAATTAAATTGAAAGAAAGCGGACTTGACGTAAATCTGAAATTCAATAATAAAGATTTCTTACAAGACTATAGAAAATTTGTCGATGTTGTTAACCACCTGAACACATTAGAAATAGAAGATCCAGAAAACATGCATCCTTGGAAGCAATTCAAAAACGAAAGTGATGTGACTGCATGAATTATTTGATAATTTAAATTATACATTTTGTTTTTAGATTAAATTAACAAAACAAGATTTGTGAACAATTATAATACAAATATACTAATGCCATATAGTAGTCAAAATTATTGTGTTTTGATAATGCAAGTACCCAGTCATTCTTAATTTAAACAATTACCAGCTAAATATTTATAAAATAATTAACAATTATTCGGAAATTGTGAAAAACTAACATTTAATTATTACATATTTATCTCTAAATTGTTTGTAATGCAGGATTTTGTTGCATATGCAGAGTCCATTGATGAATTATATTTAATTGTTTGCATATATGATGTATAGATGTGTTGTATACCAGAAAAAGTACAATATAATAATACAGATTATTGCAGCCTTATCCAATTATTTACTGAAGTATTTATTATGCTTTATCTTTTTACCTGTGATTCAACAAGTTGGTTGTTCATTGGTCCGAATTTTTTTAAAGTTCTCTCAAATATTGATATTTGGCAACCTTGTCTTTGTTTGTTAGGAACATAACTTTTTTACAGAGAAAACAGTATAATAAAGCTAGTCATATATTAATAATTAGCAACCCATTTGATAAAACCATTCAACAACTATTTTTTAAAGCCAAATGTTTTTACCAGTCCCTATTTTTAAAAAATCTTTATTAAAAAACAATTGTTTGATTCAAGCTTCTAGATGTCAAAATAATGCCAGATCCCATATTTATATCACCTATTTTTTATTATTTATTTATCCCAACATAAGCTCTGCAAAGAACAGCTTGCTTATAATATAATAAAATAAGCTAAAAAGAATAACAATATAAAATAAAAATACAGTGATAAAAATAAAATACTAGAACATTAAGAGTTTATCTACAGAAACAACAGATATGATCATTAAGCATCTTTTTAAAAGTGTATAAAGAATGTGAAAAAAATCGCAGACTGCAGAAATCAAGTTTCCCAGGGAGATAAAATGATTAAGGGGGGGGGGGCACTCTCGAAGACTTGGTGTATGAGACACTGGACTATTTACATATCAGATGATACCTAAAATTTCATCTATTGGGTTGTCCGGAAAATAATGCAGGATTTTGGTATTAAACAAAAAAAAAGAAACTAGTTACTTTAAAGCAATGTTCTTTAATCAAAAT
>CM077111.1:21252220-21321141 GCA_039619505.1 Cimex hemipterus | reverse complement strand
TATATATATATATATATATATATATATATATATATAATAACTACAGTTTGATTTTTTTTTTTATAACATTTTGTGATGTTATATTATATATATATATATATATATATATATATTTGTTTTCAAGGAAGTAGTAAGGGGACATGGACATAACAGGAAATCTGATATCTGGGCTTTAGGATGTTTAGTATATGAAATGTGCTCGTTGAGGCCACCCTTTAATGGTACTAATATGAAAGAGCTCACTTTCAAGATTAAAAGCGGAAAGTGAGTATTGTTTGTGTACAATAATTTTTTAAAAATATTTTTAATTGATTTTAATTTTTTCAGATATAAAGAAATTCCAAGTTTTTATTCAGAAAATTTAAGGAAAGTAATATCATTTATGTTAAGCATTAAACACGAATTTCGACCTACGATAGAAATGATACTCCATCACCCACTTGTTGTGGTAAATATAAAGTCAGCTCCAAAACCATCCAAAAGCTCGATAGACTTGGAAAATATTTGCCTGAAAGCTTTACAAAACCTTAGCATGACAACAGATGCTGAGGAAGTGACCAACAGTACATTTAAAGGAAAATGGTTGTCAAGATTAGAAACATTAAGAAAAAGAGAAGAAAGATTGAAGGAGAAAGAAGAAGGGATGGCTATAAAAGAGAGGTCACTTTTAAACAAAGAAAAACAGTTGGCTCTGTTAGAGAGACAAGCAAAAGAAAAGTTGGTTTTAGCTGAGGTTTACAGCAAAAGGAGAAAAGATCCAAGATTGTATGCCATGGTGCACGATGGAAACGTAAGCGATATTTCTGCTGATCCCGGTGATACAAGTGTCTCCCGGACTGTTGCAAGAATAGACCCTAATCAATTTCCAAGGCCATTGTTTGGAAGAAATACAGTAGAAACACGTTCAAAAAGAGTGCATTTTGAAGAGAAAAGAAAAATTTTGGGTGATAATTTTGTAAGGACAACTTCTGTCACATGTTCATCTCATAGTCCAGAGGATTTGACAGAAACTTCTCAGCCAAAAATCTGGCTAGAGAGTAAGAAGATACACAATCGATCGAGAATACTGCAAGACAAGGAGAATATTTTAGTGAAGCCAATAAAAAAACCAGACAAAACTTTTAAAATAACTAATTTCATTTAACAGTATTATTTATTTTTAATTTAACCATATGCACACATTTGATATAACATATCTGTTTGGTTTATATTGTTACACTAATAAAATGTTCTGTCCATTCTTGATGCCCTTGCTGTTAGTAACCTATATTATGTGAAAAATTATTATTATTGGTTATAAATTGGATAAAATTGAAATAAATGTTAACACTCATAAATTGAATTAGTGCATATATATTTTGTTCAAATGTACATTTATGTTCTGTGAGTAGGCTCCTATAAAGCTTGTTTTATTTATTAAACAAAAATCAACCAAGTGCATTATTTTTTATAACATTTATTTTTTGATATATACATAGATTATTTTTCTAAGTACAAATTTGTACCTGAACAAACTTCATTTGTAATTAATAAAAGTGTTTTTGAACTAATGTTTCATGGCCATGACGGTTGTTCTCCTGGTTGTAAGGTTCTACCATAAAGAGCACTCTTATCTCTGAATCGAGTCATTCTTAAGGTTTCCTGGTCGTCCAAATATTTGCCAAAATACATCCCAGTGAAGGGGATGATGAGGTAGATCAGGCGAGAATAGGGCTCTTTCAGCATCTAAAACAATTACATAAAATTAACATAGAGACAGCATAAATATGAAAACTCGGCCTCTTTAGCCTTCCCCCAATCAAATAATAATTATTTGGAGGTCAGGTGCAGTCTGGAATGACATAGGTTTAGAAAAACATTTTCTTTGTTGTGCCAATGTTTTAGTCTCTATTGAGATCATCTTCTGGGCCTCGGATTTATAAGCATTGTCTAAAGTAAACAAATCCATATAAGACATGACTATGAATTTATACAATGATTTACACAATATAGAAATTTGAGGCTTTTTTTTTTTTTGGCTTTGTATACTACATGTAGCCACGTCTTCTAGATTGTATAGCCTACTGTTTCAGACTGCTATGTGCTATGATATAATTTTAATTTTGTATCAAATTTGTAGGTCAATCTTTTTAAAAAAAATTATATATTACTTTATAAATTTGGAAATGTGAGGTTTAATCAAAGTATTTGTACATGCAAGTTTTTCATACAAATATTAATAAACTTGATTGTTTTTAATTTCTTACAATTTTTTAGCAAATTGTAAATATATTCTCTTTATTTTGGACCTTTTTTTTCTTTTCTGGCTTTCAGTACTGCATTTGCAATAGTTTGGTACTATAATCTAATGGAAACACAAAACCGTTAGTGGACATCCCAAACCCACTTTTTTACTTATTATTAAAAAATCATTCATTTAATGACTCCACATCAATATATATTTTAACAAAAAAATTTTGTTTAAAGAAAATGAAGAAACAACAAAAAATTTTATACGCATACATATTAGTTTTACTATCTTTATGACATTCAACAGATGCCATACAAATTTTTGTATGGCAGATATTTATCAATTAGAAAGCTTAGGATCCCCACTTGTATACATATATGTTTACATTGTAAGGGCAAAAATGCAGTCACCCTAAATATTTTTTCTTCCTTATTAGAAAAATCCGTTTGGAATGTAATGCTAAATTTTATTCATGATTCTGGAGAAGGGAGGAAATTAAATTAATTTACCTTCCTTGTTTTATCAAATGGATTATGATAATATTCTTATTTAGTTAGAAACACAGGGATAATTATAGAAAACCAGAAGAAGTTGGCAGAGCATAGCAGAATGATTGATCTGCATTCCCACAACCACTACCCAAAAGGATTTCGTCTTTATGAAGTTGGTTAATATTTAAAAAGGGCTCGGTGCAGGTCTTATTCTGCCTTAATGCTGCTAATGATGATGATGATAATAATAATAATAATAATACTAAGGGCAGAATAGGAAGTACTTTTGTATTCCCCAGGCACTGCAGCCTTTTGGCTTATGGTACTTTTCCTAGTTCCTTAATTAAGCTCAATTCATTTGATTGTTTTCTTAAGAAGTAGTAGGTTGCTACTGCATATCAATGCTAATAAACATTAAACTTTGAATCTCAACACACACTAGGGGTATAACAATACTGCAATAGAATAACCCTATTTCTTTCAAATATCAGAACAGGGTACCCAGTTACTTGTTGCCATGCCCAAGCACAATTCTCACATCTGATGGAATTCCTACAAACTCTATATGGAGCCAAGAAATTGCACTTTTCTGTTAGGTAGGACACATCTAGTAACCTTTCTCTATACACCAGGCAATGTGTGGGCTTTAGCTCTAACGTAAATTCTGTATATAAAAATCATATGGCCTTCCCTTAATCTAGCGAGGATAACCCTTCTTCTACATGTGAGATTCTACAAGGGCCACTTATCAACCAGTGTTCATGATACATTTCTTTTTAATAGATGGCTCTACTCACAGATTTATAAATCCCAAATCTGAGTAAAACTATCTATTATAAAAAGTGAATCACATACTCACTCCCTTTTTAATGGGGGTTTGCAACAGCAGAGGTCATACAACCCTCCAGATGTTGGTGTTTTTGTAAAATAGACCATTTGTATGTCAAGTTCCAATGTAGGGCAGCTGGATTCAAACTCAGCACCTTTACCTTACAGTGATGAATGCCATGTCTACACCCAAACCATTGCAGCCACCAATGCCCCTTATGATATACCTTTATTACTTCTATTGATTATTTCTAGACCTCTTGCTTAGGTGCAGTAGCGCTAATCCAGCCAACACAGCTACTTTCTTTTAAATTTTTTTTTTATAAACATCAGAGGGCCAGATCACGTTGGTTGTGTTTTGCGAAGACTCCAGTTGTTGGTATTTCTTCAAGAACAATCAGAGGATCGATGGAAAATCTGTCACATTTGATAACAACGCATTGGATAATGGATAATAGTGCACACAAAATAGGCAGATCCACCACTGTTTCAAATTACCTGAAGTGCATGCTTGACACGATTCGAATAATGCTACAGTACAGCGAGAGAGAGAGAGAGGAGAGCGAGAGAGAGTGATCATTTAGTGAACGCACAATAAATGGTGACACATGCCATACCCTCGTGTCTTTGACCACTGTACATGTAATTTAAAAACTAGAAATAAATACCGTATATATCCTAAATATATCGTTTTTATTTTTTTAAAATATTTGTAATTTCACATCCTTAAAATGATGATCCTTATAAATACTAAATATACCTCTAAACTTTCCTAGTAAAAATCACTGTACTTTAGTTCTTCAAGCTTGATTTTTCTTTAATAGCTGCTGACTCTTCCAGGCCTGTGTGTGGCTGTAGTCTGCGTAAATTGAGGATATCGCGATTAATGGGAAAAAAATGCTGGCGCCGTATCTCTTAAAATATTTCAAAACTGCCATTACCCTGTAATAAATATAATGCTTATTACCTTTTATCACCTCGTCAGGAAAAAATAAGATATCCAATTATAAAATCAAGAAATCAACCTTTGACTTACCTTCCTTCATTTCACGGACTGGTCAGATGGCAGCACCTCTTCTCTCAAGACGTCATTGAAAAATTTTCTTTACCAAGTATTGGTACAAGAAAATTTTATTACACTTTTTAAAACTATAAATAACTTGTTTTTATCAATATAATATTTATTCAAAACATTTAGAGTACAATAAAAATAGTTGAAACCGTTATTTGAAACGCAAATTAAACAGTGAAAATTTTAAAGCGAATATTCACACTCTACAATTTCAATGTATGTACTTCTACTAAAACAAGGTTTAAGAAAGAACGATGTATTTTGCTGTTTTTAATAGAAACTTATTTTGATTTAGTTCTTCCTTGTTACTGGAGATGTGATTAATCAAAACAAAGACATTTGAAAGACCGAAATGAATGTTATTACATATGCTTTCTATAATTATTCTTTTTATGTGAGGTCTTGGTTGATATAAAAAGTTTGTTTAAATTAATAAAAAATAATTAATTGAAAGTTAATGCACGTTATTCTAAAACATAATACCACATTCAATATAAATATACAATATTTCTTGTCATTATTCACATGCCAGACTGCTTGTGAATGCTGAGAAAGGTTTTCCGTTGATAAAATGATAAGACTTTTTGCCTTATCGACTAATGCTTAAACTCAACATTATGACAATAAAAGTTTCACAGAGTCGTCCAAACTTGTATTTATTGGCCATTTCATAAAATGATTTATTTTGTTGACTTTTTTGTATTTGAAGTACTGCGGTTGAAAGGTTGTCTATTAAAATTCGAGGTTTTAGGCTTAAGACCTTGACTGTTTATTTTTGTATTACTAAATTTAAAATTATTCTCTGTTTCCGAGGAAAAAAAATCACAATGAACTTTGCACAGTTGATTTCTGACGTTTTGAGTGTTATTACCATTTCATTTTGCCTTTTTCTTAAAGTACCACAGATAAAAAGCATAATTAAGTTAAAAAGTGCCAAGGGAATTAATATCTATAGCTTAGCCATGGAACTGATGAGGTATTTATTACATTTCATTTTACCCTTGTATTTGGCCGTGTATATTTGTCTTTATTTTCAGTTATTCGACAACTGCAACGTATAATTTCATCAATGGATATGCTCTACTTTCGTATTTAGAGTATCCCATAATTATTGTACAGGAATACGTTTTGATTTTCCTTGTGCTGTATTATCAAGATCTTTTACAAAGAAAGACAGCAATTTTTGCTTTAATATATGGCCTCGTATTCTTAGGATTTTTGGCTAAAGTTCTACCATCTGGTGTCGTAACATTAATTTTGGTAAGAATAGTCCTGCTCATTAAACAAAGTAGTTACACTTGTAAAGCATGTGCCACAGCAATTAAGTACTAGCTTGGCTGGGGAGAATAGCGTCATCTAGAAATGATGAATGATAAAGTGAGTGTGGTGTTGAATCCTTTTTAAAAAGATAGTTCTTACTCTGCATGGTTATTTCGTGCCATTCTAAAACTATTGAGTTTACGAAAATGTGGCATGTATTTATGGGGAAGATACTATCTTATGCATGTAATGTACTTTGAATACTTATTAAATAATAATACATGTACAGGGGCATTTTTATGAACTATAGGAACAAATAATGACCACTTGTTTAAATGGCCTCTAGTGAAATTTTCTTTATTTTCAATTGAAAGTTTTATATGTTAATAAATGAATTTTGTCAGACAAAAATCATTCTGCAATGGAAAAAGATTAAAGTTAGGAAAAAATGAGCTTAATGTTATGACAAATTAAGTCAAATTGGATATTTCTCTGTCATACCGGTGAAATTAGCATGTTTCTCTAGCATGCCAAAATTCATTAATAATAAGTATATTAAATGAAAATGATACATCATATTGTCTTATGCTGGAAAATAGTCTTGCCCCAAGAATATTTGATGCCGTTGAAAATATTCAAAATGTTTATTTTCAACATAATGGATGTACAGCACATAAATTAAGTTCACCATATATCATTGTTTTTCCCTCAAAATATAAATAAATAAACCAAATTAAAAATTTCAAACTACTGTCATTGCCAGCAGTTTTCAAAAATGTTGGCAATTTCCTTGAATTACCACACTATATCTGTTATCATTCTATTTTTTCTTTCACATTTATTATCAATACATTTTTGAGAAATTCTGCATGATTCAAGGTCCTAAGTTTATTGTATGTTTACAATTTATTTTAGCCACTATGTACTCCCATTTCCCTATCAAGCAAGGCTGTCCAGTTGTGGGAAATACTTAAACATATGAATGCCGACTCTGTTAGTGTAACATCATGGGTTATTTCAGCTCTAACAAATGCCAGTAAGTTGAAGTTTGTAAAATAATTAATCATTCTGAATTTATGGTCCTTTCTCTTTTACTAAATACACTTATGTTAATTTTACCCAATAAAAATAGTGTTAATAATAGCAATTTTAATTAATAAAATTGCCTACATACAACCCTGATGTAATACAAATAAAATGCAAAATTTATTAATATTTTTATATTATTTTAAGGTCGAATTTATACAGTTCTGATGGACTCAGCGGATTTGATTCTACTCTCTAATTTAACACTCTCCACTGTGATGAGTGGTTCAATTGCTCTCATATCTTACGTACTTCAAAACAGGAGCAAGGCCCGAAAGGAATAAGCACAGAGCAACTATAGATGTTATGTATTACAAAAATACAAATTCATGTTTCAAAAACTTAGATTTCTTAAAAAGAACAAACATTAATTTAAAAAAAAACCCTAATTATAAAATCAATATGTATCACAGTCCAGTCAATTCCCTTTTGCAACTCTGAAGATCCATGTTGTCCAGCCTGTTCAATCTGTACTCCAATTTTTCAAGCTTCTTGAATGGGGACGATTTCTCTGGACAAGGTTGTTTATAGCATTCCCGACAAACAGCCATATACTTTTCAAACCCTCCAATCACTTCTATCTGTAATTAATATTATTTTAAATTTAGCTGAATATTTAAAATAAATAGTCAAGGACAGTATTATAGAATAGTATGTTGACAAGTGTTTACTGTAAACAATGTTCAAACTAAAGGTATTTTATTTATTTGTTGTTAACTGTTATTTTATATTGTTATTGCATGTTAGTTTAATATAATAAATTGTTTTGTTGAAAATTAGTGTTTGTTTATAATTTTTCCTTTTTTTGGTAGTCATTGCTGAAGCTGGCTTCACCTTTCTATTGTCCAATCCGACTGTTAAGTCTTCCAGTTAAGTTGAAAAGGGATGTCAAGGCCAGTTCAAATCTTTATGAAGAAATTCTTAAAGAAATTATTTGGTGAAACAAATAACAATTAATAAATATTTCTTTCCTTACACATCAAAAAATACAAACAATTAACACGTTGAAACAATGTTATCTTCTATTATGTTTATTTTGAATAAACTGTTTTTTTCAGTTCTGAATTGTATCTCAATTTTTGGTGTCAAGGGATAAGAGCTGTTGCAAATTGAATCCTGCCCACAGACAACACATTTCCAGCCCAATGCCCACTTGTTTTGTCGAGGTACTGCTGTTGAACCCAGTAACGATGTCCTCTATTCTAGATCTTTCTAGGTTTAAAATCGGAGTCCGAAACTGAGGAATTTGTTTTATGTTTTTTATAAAAAAATAAATAAATAAAATAAAATAAGTGCCTACTTAGGTGCACAAAGTATTCATGGAGAGTATTTGGTATCTGAGGACATTCCAGAAAACTTATTTAAGCTATATATTCCGGCTAAACAGAATGCCATTTGTTGAACAACATGAATTAATAAAAAACATTACAGGGATGCAATGTAATGCTCAACAACTGATCAGGAAGAAGAAGAAAATCAAAGAAAAATTGGCCATATGCTTAAGGTAAGAATGTTTGTTATTAATCTTACATTAAATAATATCACTAGAATGATTTTAGATTTACTTTCCAAATACCACCTAGTCCGTAGGTTTAAACTGATGGGATTTAAGTAAACTTTTCAAGAGTGCTTTGATTATAAATTAGAAGAAAAAAAATGAATGTCACAACTATTTAATTTATCATTACTACTTTATTAATCTTACATTATTATATAATTATTAATGTATAATCAAGATGTGATCGAATGTCAATGTGAAAGTTTGTGAGAATCTGTAGTTCGGAGCATGGCAGTGGTGGGGCCGGGCTTGGCAGGGTGTATTAGCCCTAGCTACCTCGAGGACATGTCAGACATATGTGTCTAGATGTGAATGATTTTTTCCATGTCCTCCAATGAGGACTCAAAGCAATACTTTAACAGAGAGAAGAAAACACCCCATCCTTGCTCCTCCTCTTCTCCTGCCTTGCTTGCTTGCCACTCATGCTGGCACTACTATATAGCTAGTAGTTTGAGAAGTCATGAGTAATGTAATACACAAAAGAATTAAGGACAAAAAAGGGCAAAGCTTCTTGTAAACAGTCTTGATCTAATACAGATGGCAGGATGAAAAAGGTTGCCTATTGTGACAGCACCGAAGCAGAGTTGGAAGAGGTACTTTTAGTAATAGTTCAATAATAGGTACTTTCAACTGAACACAATGGGGTTAAAGAAAACTTTTTCGTTTTCAAGCTCGTTCTCTCCCTCTGCTTGAGTCACTGCTCTCATTCCAGATTTGTTTCTGATACTTCTTTGTATGGTCTTTTGTCATGTTGTACATTGACAAAAAAAAAAATTATAAAGAGCATCGTTATTCTGTAATATATCTTGCTAGAGGACTTGAGAATCTGCAGAAGATGGTTCTTGCTAGTTTGTGATTACAAGCTCTCTTTTCAAAATTTTGCACAATATTTGTGCGCTTTTGGCTTGACATTTCGAAGACTCAGACTTTCTATTTGGTTCATCTGATTTGCCTGTTAACTTGTCTTCATCCAGTTGTGCAGTCTTCTTCATATTTTCTATCTTCTTTGCTAGTGTTATTAATTTCTGTAGATGGTTCCTCCCCTTTATTTGTGATCACCCTTCATCTTCGTCCTCATATAATGATTTGTGCCATACAATACAGGACTATCCCAAACAATATCTATTAAACTTTCGTCAAGTTGCATTATTTCGGCAAACCCACGATGTGAAGGACACACAAAATCTAGGCTGTCACAAACATGCATGGTTAGGCTGCCCATGGAGTCACACCATCTGGAACTGTGTTTCACACAAGAGCCCATGTGTGGGCTGGGCGGGTGTTGTCCATAGGCTGGGTTCAATTTGCGGCGGGCCCTACTGTATATGCCAATTTGTCAATGATATGGAAAGTGCAAATCAACGAGTCCTGCCTCCCTGTCTTTATACTTAATTAGAAAAAAAAGAACTATTTAACCGCCTTTCACATTTTCTTCAAAGATACAAATCAAAGGAGTGCTGTATTTAAATTGCTTTAAATAAATAATTAAAGTAATCTTCTCACGTCTGTCTCTATTCCTATCCTCTTTGTGAATGAAGCTTTGCTTCCACATGACATGCACACAGCCGAGAGTTTGACAACAGAACATGAAAGCGGAACAAGATTGAGCATGTTCTGAAACGCTGTCCTTCTATAAGTTGCATCCAATCCATCAACAATTACTATTTTCCCCATTTCAATAAGCTGTCTGACACACACCTCAATATCTGTAAACTGAAAAGACATCTCAATACTAAATAGTGATTGACGTTTTGAATTAACATATAACTACTAGTGAGTTGTTCTAAAATTCTATTGTTCTTACAAATTGTGCTTCGTCGATCCCAATAACGTCGTAATCTTGAATTTGGCACATCACACTGCCCAGATCGACAGCAGGTATCGCCTGTGTTGAAAGCCCATCGTGTGTGGCTATTTGTCTCGTGTACCTCGTATCTTTGGCATATCGCACTATCACGCACGCACTATCAGACAGCTTGTACAGTCTGATCCTCTTTAAAAGCTCGGACGTTTTACCAGAAAACATCGGACCGAAAATCAACTAAAGAGACGTAACATTTTTAGCACAGTTGGTAAAAACACCAAAACCACACAACAAATATAAGAAAAGTTTTGGTCGAATCTTACGTGTAATTCGCCCGATTTTTTTTTTGACTGACATCGATCAACTGAAGCCATCGGTCAAATGAAATTCTTGTTTCTAAACAGAACATGTAGACTATTATTTGTAATCCGTACTAGAAATGTAGAAATAATATCAATGCTTTATAACACTTACTTATCCCTGATCCAAAATTCCAAATAGAAGTTAACCGTTAACCGTTTATCTCAGTAATAACCCGCTTACTTTCCGATGAACCCTCCCTTAAAAATTGACTTTAATAACAGTTTTTTAAATTTAAATCACCAGTGTTTGTTTTTTTAATTGACACTGTCTTTTCAAATACAAATTTACAAGCCGAAATATTTTCTTTATATTTAAATTGAATTAGTATAGTGTTCTGCAACTGCCTAACGATTGTATATTGGTTTATGATAATTGATTACATCACCTTTAATTATTAAAATTTATCTCTTAACTAAATAAAAAAATGAAAATTACTCAATATTGAATTTCTTTGTAATGTCGACTGCAGAACAAATAAATTGCTGTTTTCTCAATTTTTGACAGTAGTGCTACTTTTTCACCCTCCTTAGACGAGTGCTTCTCAAACTGTGTTCTGCGGCGTGCTTTGAGAAAAAATAATGTCACCAAACTTAGAATGAATAATAAAATTAAAAACTAATAATAATGAGTAAACGAGTTATTTTTAAGATTTTTATTTTGCAGCAGCAGTCATTTGTGTTCTTCAGACTCGCAACAGCTATGAAATGCCGGTCTGCCAAAACAGTTTTGAATTATTATTGAACAAATTATTAATTATTTCAAGTCATGGCCATTGAAGTAAAGATTTTCATAGTACTATGTGTTGATATAGCAATCCTTCATCATTCCCTGATTTTCCATATAGGAGCGTGGTGGTGAACAAATACAAGTATTATGTTCTTAAGCCTAATTTGTTGATGGACCACATTATCAAATTGGCCAACATGTTCAATCATGAGAAATGGCAATGTATACTGTCATATTTCTGAGTCTTTCTTTGCATGGGAATAGTATCATCTTTGAATGGGTAGTCAAACCATTTTCAGTTGCGACAAAGGAGCCAAATTTTCAAGTGAATATGAATGTTACTTCACACTCCACACTGAAATCTCCTGTCTAGTCCGATACTTCCCACTACTATTTTTTATTCCGTCTGGAAAACTACTAATATTTCAACAATTTGTTGAAAAAGCAGTTTTTTTCTTCCATTTGCCACAACTTACGTATGCGAATCCGGGTTTTCTTTATTTTAGCCATCGATATTAAATTTTGAAGCTGTCTAGATTACTCAACCTGGCATCTGTCTCCACTCTCCAGGTATAAAAATTAACCCCAACATATCCAAATTGTTTCATATATGTGCAGGCTGAAACAATCTCAATCTTCCCATTAATTTATTAATCATTAATGTTCAAATTATTACTTTTGAATTTGGCTCAAGTTGCCATTAATTTGGTTCTGTCCAACTAAGATTTTTTTTGTGTTCCAGATTTTATGAATGTGAAGTATGTTGTTTTCATAGTGATATCCTTCTCCATCACCTAATTAGGAATGGACTGGCTAATTTATAAAACTTTAATTTACCCTAACCATCCTGTAAAACATTTCTCTTGTTGCTGCGTTCAACTACACTCCTTAATCTGTTAAAAACAATTTTAAGACCTAATCATCACTGTTTCAAATTTGAAGATTTAAATTATACAACAGCAGTCATGAATAAACAATTGAAACAGTTCACTATTTCTCTATACGAGCCAATCAATTAAAAGAAAGACAACGAACACACACACAAACGCATACCACCAGCAAATAAATATGATTACTATATACTCATTATTTTATTGTATTTACCAAGGCTTGTTTTACTTTTGAATTGTTTGGTTAACCTTTTAGATATCTATGAATGTACCTCAAAACTTTATTTTTAAGTTTAATCAAATAAAATTGTATTTAACTCAATGCTTAGCTTTCAAACAAAATCCAGCGAAGATCAGAGAACAGAATGCAAAGCTGTAACAACTATATGGTATTTATAATTGCAATTATAAATGTTAATGGCTGCCCCAGTACTGCAATCTTTGCTGAATTGAATTTACTTTGTAAATATTTTAAGAATTTTTTAAAGGACGTTATCATAAAAGAGACAGCAGTAATAAATGTAGTTTATTTTTTATGTCAAAATTATTTCAGTGAAAAATCAAATCGTCCATTGTACTATACCCTGTATCTTGGGGATCATTGCACATGCTTTTTTGCATTGTTTTAGTCGTAGAATTAAAAATCCCACAATGATTGCTCCTTAATGGTTCTGCCTGAAGTTCACATATTAGTTCATTTTTGTCATTGTGTATTAAATGATTACCTGAAAAAGGATAACATTTAAGAATAGGAACCGTTGTCGATAAACAAGTCCCTGAAAAAATATCTTACCTGTCACTTTATTATCAAAGCATAAAGATGTATTTACACTGGCAAATGATTCGTTATTTGATTTTGAATTGATTGGGGACAAGTCAGGGCTTGATAATTCAATGATCACGTCTGTTCTGTCATTACTGTTGCTCCAATTCTAAATTAAAATGTTTATTTATTTGTAAAGCCAAAACAATAATCAAAATACTTTCTAAAAGCATTTAGAATCATGTTAATACTTTCATAAATACTTACTATTCTTGATGATTTCACGGAGTATTCAACTGGAGGGCTTTCAGCTAAAGAAGCTCTGAACAAATAATAAGAAGAATTAATTTTTGTAATCATTTTAATTATTGAAACAAGTAGTTGACATACTTAACAGGACTTAAAGTCTCATTCTCCTTGTCAACAAATAGTTTTCTTCTCAAAGTTGAGTTATTCATATTTTCTTCATTTTCTACATTATCCTAAAAATAAATTATTAAAACAAATGCTAATAATAATGACATGTATGCAAATAGATTCCTTACACAATTATTAGTTCGAAAATAAGGTTTCAGAATAGCTTCGATATCAGGTGGAAGAATAGGAGGTAAAGATAGGTCAGTCTGTTCAGCAGCTGTATTTCCAAAAATAACATTAAGTCATTAAGGCACTATAAGAAATAAAATATAAAAGTTATGTACAACCCACCGTCTACTTTAATTATTCTTCTCCTCTCTGAAAATTTAGCGCAAGGAGTTGAAGAGACAGCAGGAGAACTGCTCCTTGCCTTGTATTTGTTTATATCACAGGGAGTCGATTGGGCAGAGGAATCAAAATGTCCAATTCCTGAATTAATAGGTGATACAATACTGTGCGTCTCTGAAAAATATCTACATGGAAATTTTTTGGTTAATTATTAAAGAAATAATTTTACTATGGTGAAATAAAGGTCTGTGCATTTTCTAGCTATTTGACTGTTAATAATTTTTTAAATGTCACTGTGTTAGTAAAACATTTGTTGTTGGATATTTTTTTTCAAAACAGCATACACTTTCATGTGGAATGATTGATTTCAAGGGGCTCATAATGCACCATTTAAAAGCTTTCGTATATTAGATACTCTGTCCAGTACTGGTAGTTTCAATTCTATTATATTCACAGTTGCACTAATTATAGTTATTCTATTTCTATAATCTGATATATCAGGTCTTCCTGCTTCCCTGTAGAAACTGAACATACCCACCTAACATTTTGTTATTTTAAATAGCTTATGCAGAAACCTACTAAAATTATTTATTCTTTTAACATCAGGGACTTGCCATTGTTTACTCTCTTAGATCTATTCTAAAACTGTTTGATAGAAAAAGGGTTTAGTTTTGTCCAAAGTGTGGCAGATCCTTTTCTTATTACGGTTTTTAGAATCAAATACTCCTGGCCCCTGGGCCTTCATACCATCCCAAGATGCAAGGCCTCTACACCAAACGAACAACACCCTTCCAACAAACCTTGGCCTTTAAGTTTTTTTTTTTTTTTTTTTTTATTGTCTGAATTTTAAAGCACTTGATTCCTATTATTTGTGTGTGTGTGTGTGTGTGTGTGTGAGCGCGCGTGTTAGCATTTCTAGGTTTAAATTCCAGTATTTACATTGGTATTTTATTTGAAAATTTATGATGTGAAAAACAGTGCTGTAAAGTGGTCTGATCTTTTTTCAAAAAATACTGGATGAGTGGATATTTAAATGTAAAGTTTCTTACATGAAAATGTATTAACAACATTAATGTAATATTACAAGTGACAATTTGCTTAACTAGACTGAGAATCTATACACAAAAACTAGCCTAGAGAAAAACAGTAAAAAAGTACAGAAATGTAAACTTTTTTTCTACCAGGAGTAAAAAAAATCCATTACTTCTCAATTACTTCTTGAGCTTTTGATTCAGTCTTTTCATCATACTCCAAAGTAATATATTGAGGCGATTCAATGACAGCAGGTTGAATTTTAGATATGTCGTCAATATTCCAACTGAATTCTTCATTCTACAAATTAAACAAAAAAAGATTAAAATATTCAGTGATAGATGCAAATACTTTTTTTACCTTTGGACTCTGACTAATTACAAAAAGTGTTGGAGAACAAGTATCTTTTTCTAAGCTTTGAACTCTAGGAACAAAGGGGTTAACAACTTTCTTGAGCTGTCTTTTTGATTTGTTGTCAAAAGATCTGCTCTGTGCAGCAAACAGAAGCGACGTTTTTGGAGAATCACAGTAGTTCATTGAAGAATATTTAATTTTCATTGGGCTAAAATAAAATAAAAACGGTTGTGTTATTTACAGAATTGCTAAATATTTTGTCAAATATGAACAAATATATAAATTTTCGAAATTTTTAAACAATAGTTATTGAGACGTACAACTTAAGGTATCTACTGTTGGACATACTGTACTGACAGAAAAATATACAAAAGTGCAGTTCTTTCAGCTAAACATACATTCTGCAATGTATTGAACTCGCTGGAAAGTGGTAGCAAATTCTAGACTGTAGATGTAAAACTTCTGTTTGTGAGAATGCAGTCGATACGCGATTATTTCACACAATTGTTCCATGACTAGAAAACCACCAAAATGATAAATTTGTTTTTCAATATCTTTCAATATTTTCCTTAATATGTGCGGAATAATAGATAGAGTACTGATTCTGTCTTATCACCAATTGAAAATGAAGCAGCATTGGTACCGAACAGCATCCATTCAATTAATTGTATGTTTGTTTGTTAGTTTTTTTCTCTAACTGAACAGTTGACTTATTCTTTTGTAATTTTTTGTTTGTATAATACAATTTGTAATATTATTCCGAGATCATGAGATGCGAACTTGTGTGACATAGGTTTTAGAAAAGCATTTTCTTTATCTTGCCAACATTTCACCGTTATGAAACTAAAAATATTGATGTTTGTAAACTTGTATATTTTAAGATGGCTCCAGACATGCAACCAATGAGAAAGAATGCTTGGCTATTTGCTGTGCAAAAATATTTGGAGCTTGCAAAGCTCAACTAATTGTCAAAGTGAACACATTCATCAAGTAGCCAAACTCAAAGCATCCACTGTATCAATCACCAACTGCATTATCCAGATATGAACTGTAATCATCAATCAACTTGCTATTTGTAAGGAACAGATTGGCCCTGGTAAGTTGTGGAGATCCTCAATCTGTACCAAGCCAAAACAATGATTTGGACTGCTTCTGTTCTTAATTACACAAAAATTGGAATGAGGTAGGCAACAGTACTATGATTGAGTTTGTAGCCACAACGCAAAACAGTAGTTGCCACTTCACTGTGGTCTATCACGATTGGTAGAAAGATGAAGACTTGCAAGGCACTTGATGAATATTCACTGATTCTGCACAAACTTTCAAGCTCAATCATCTCGAGACTTGACAAAAGTTCAGTAGCAACCAGTGCTCAGTGAATGCCGCATCTCTGGTGCCACATTTAAGTAATACTATTAGTAGCACTGTGAAATAAGCCCCTGGAGAACTGTATGTTTAATACTGTGTGTGCAGTGAATGTTTAATAACGCTGTTTAGATAGAACCATATGTACCAGGCATAGGTTTCCTTCTAAAGGAATGATCCACAGGCTTACTAAAGTAATTCACCACCCTCAATTACACAGAGATAGTTTTATTTAAAAATCAAAATAATTTAAAAATCAAAATAATTTAAAAATCAACATTTCTTTTGGGTACGATAAGGAATTTGCAAAAGCAGGTAAATGCCATATGATTGTTACTATTTTACATATTTTCTCTGTGATTAAGTTTTTTGTGTACATTTTATACATTTACAATTTGAACTGAATTTTACCTGTCTAAATCGCCGCTCGGTTCCATCCTTCTATTTATATTTTAATTAATAACTTCTTATATATTTTTTCTAATCTTATAATAAACGAAATCGTTTGTCTCCCGACCTCTGCCTCTCACACTTGTTTTATATTAAACGAAAAAATTCAACGCGACGATCGAAATACATAAAGATTAAAAAATAGTTCGGTTTATCGAAATTGTCAGTCCAAGATGTAAAGTCGGAATAAATTAAAGCTCAAGAAGCATTTTTTCTTAAATCAGACGACTGACAACTACACTGTCACGTAGAGATCCAACGTACTCATCTACTAAAGTATCCTGCAGAATGCAGGCCGCAGGGGACAGGCAGAGGTTACTGTCCAGTGTCCAATGCCCGAACGAACATTGGAATTTGAAACCAAGATCAAATTTCAAAAATAACCAATTCATAGTAAAATAAAAAGTATTTTTATTTAATATATTTATACAAATGTGGAATTGATGTATGTGAAAACCGACAAATTTAAAATAAACTGATATTGTATTTCTGAGCTGGTTAAACAAAACATTTTCTTCCTGTCCGAAACTGTTGATGAAATAATATAAACAATATTTTACCTAAATATATATAAATCAATAAAATAAATTAGTAGTAATAATGTCTTTAAAATATATTTTAAGAGAAGAAATATTCTTTTGTTGAACCTAGTCTCAAATACAAATGGTGCTGGACTGCTGGCTCTAAACTTGTGGCGCCCAATACATGGGAAAAACAGGGAAAATGTCAGCCGGTGTTTCATGACTTTGTTGTCACTAAACTCTGATCTTCGACTCCAATTGAAGTTTATGAATTGTTGATAGTACTTCGTTGCTGACAATGGCATCTTCGGCCTACGATAATGAACAGCCCATGTCAAATGGAATGATAGTGAGAATCACATTGGTCGATTTTGTGTCAGTATTTCTCCTTTTAAACCTTGTTACATCTTTTTAAATTGTTGTCAATGTTTAGGACTTATTCTTATGTGGAAATTTATCCGAAGGTGAAGCTCAATTTAATACTCGGCCCGAACGGAACCGGCAAATCCACATTTCTTTGCGCTGTAATTCTAGGATTGGGAGGCAAACCGACTGTCATAGGTAGATCGTCCAACGTAAGTCATTATTGAATTACATGATTTTAATAAAAGTATATCTTGTATATCATCATATCAGTATATCAAATATGACAGACAGATTTCATGACAGGTGTTGGTAAACAGTATGAATACCGCCGTGTGACAGACGGATCCCATCCCCAAGTCATCTTGTTACTATTCTGTCTGTTGTTATTGTTAGGGAGGAGTTAAAAGTTAAAGGTTTGTAATAGTTTGATGGTGAGAAATATTTAATGACCGGCTGGGCTCCCCTGAGGGTGGGTTGTATTCCACCTAAAGTCAAAAGTCTGTCTGTCAAAACTTCTTAGCAAGAAGAGCTCCTCCACTCGGGAGTGATGGGGTGACTAAATCCATCATTAAGGGAATGTTAACAATGCTGAAAGAAAATAATTTCTGTTCACTGAGCTTCTTGCCGTGTTGTGCATGGTCAGGCGCCTGAAGCTGGTCCACTCTTCAGAAGAAGGGAAGAAATTTGTCTTGATTCTTCGTCCTTGTAGCATTTTTCTACTTACGAGATGAGCACTGTTTCGAGAAGATGAAAAAAGAATCTTACTACCTTTAAGGTGATGTGACGCCCCCAAAGGTACTTCTTATCATGATTTTTCATTCCCTTATATGAAGAAAATCAACAAACAACCTCCAAACCCTAGTTTTGTCTGTGGTTTTGAAGAGAATGTAAATGTTGATTGAACTGTGTAGAGGTTGTTTTAATTAAAAATTCTTACAATGGAGATAGCTATCTAAGGGGGATTGATGCTGACTTTACACAATGTAAAATAGGGGGTACAGTGCACTCTCGTTATCCGCATTTTCATTAATCTGCGGTTGAGAACTCAGTAATGAAATATGGGAAAAATTCGTCAAATTAACTGATGAAGAAGGAGATAAAAAAGAAGAAAAAACAGGCATGAACACAATTATTAACTCAAGCAATGGAGCCTCTGCAATAGCATTTCCATGAACCACACCATCTACTTCTAACTGGATTTTTTTTAAATATAAATTTTATCTTTTGAAGGCCCTAATAATTTTTTCTCATTTGTTTTATTGTCGCGTATAGGTGCATGTTATGTTGCGTATTGTTTGTCTTCATATAATAAACAACATTAACTTTATGTATTTTACTGAATATGGTATTTTCTTAGTGAAAAAAAAAAAACGGATCCAGAAAGTGTCTAACTAACATGTAAATAGAAGAAAACGTTTTGAAGCCTCAAATTCAAAGTGTTTCCTATTATCCATCGTTCTTGTTATCCATAGTTATGCTATGTACAAATCCCTGTAGATAACAATAATTTACTCAGTCATATCAGTGCATTTTTCAATGTAAAAGAGAAATGAAATGAAAAATGTCATTGCACAACTTCAGTGAGGAACTGTGATTAATTGACTAGTAACTTGTCATTCTCTAGCATCAGTTTTATATATTACATTAAAAAAACGCGGGATTAATACCGACTTTTGTGGCACACCTTCCATGATCAGTCAGGGTATTCTTTTTGTCCTATTTATTTGTACAGATTGCTCTTTCCAACAAACAGATGTGCAATTTGAAATTTATGCACTAATTTGTTATAATGGTTTGTGAAATTAATTACTTGACAAAATCAGATTAACCCCTAGAGACAGCCAGTGCTGACATGTGTCTAAAACAATACTAGGAAAAGCTAGATTAGGATAAAAGATGATTACGCTAGTGTACAAATATATTCAGTATTACAATTGAAGCAGTTTTGAGTTATTTTATTCTAATAGTGTTGGTTAACGTTAATAACACATACTTGTACAATTTAAAAGTAAAGGCGTACTAGATTCATCTGGGATATACTTGAAGGCTAAAATTATTTTAATTCATACACTTGTTTTGATGAAACATCAGTAGTTAATTAAGATTTTTACATTTGTAATAAAAGTTTGCTTTAAATATTTAGTAACTATTAGCAATATATGAAAATTGTCATATCCAAATGGCCAAGACATTTTTATTAGATATAATTAAATATTCGTCTAGGTGGCAGATTATATTAAAAGAGGTTCCAAGGAAGCAATAATTGAAATTGAATTATTCAATACAAATGGAAGAAACTATTCAATTAAAAGGAAGATAATAAATAGAAACAATTCCCAGTGGTTTCTTCAAGGAAAGCAAGTTGTATTCAAAAAGGTATTGGATTTAAGTTTTTAAGTGTTTGTTCATTTTTACATTTGTTTTATTTTAGATTGAAGAAATCTTATCCAAATTTAACGTAGACATAAATAACTTATGTCAAATTTTGCCTCAAGATAGAGTTCAAGATTTTGCTAAAATGAATAAAGTGGAATTGTTAGATGCTACACAAAAATGTGTTGGTAATAAAAACCAGACTTTTTTTTAATTTCTGAGTTACATTTAATTTTTTCTAGGAAATATACAGTTGTATGAGTGTTTTGAAAACTTGAAATCTTTCAAGTCCAATTCCATCAATAACAAACGCAATTTGTTAGATATTAAACACAAAAAACAAATTGAAGCAGACAAACTGGCAAAGTAACTTATTTACTCATTACATAGTATAAGAGGCTCTTATTGTGTGATTTGCATTTATTTATTATATGGTAGGTTAGAAGAAGAAGTGCACACATTTAGAAAAAAACAAAATGCAATTGCAACACTTGAAAATATGAAGAAGAAAGTTCTTTGGTTACAATTTGAAGAAAAGGAAAAACATAGGGTGGAGGTAATTTATTGGGTCACACATTATTTGTATACGTATGTTTTCAGAATCATTAACCATAATGGTTTTAGTTTTCTGAACAAGTCAAAAAAGTTGAAGAGTTGTGTGTGCAAGTCGATGCGGAGGTAAAGCCAGTTCAAGAGGCCATAAGATCAACATTTAAGATTGAAACAAACATAACGAAACAAATTGATGACATGGTAATATGAAATATGAAAATAATTAAATATTTATGAAAATGAAATCTCTTTTAATTGAATGGTTAAGAAAAAATTAAAATAACAAAACTTTGTCATGATATGGTTCACTACAGTATTTTTCAACTATTTAATCCAAATTCAGTTTTGAAAATATTGACTTTTTTGAAGATTATAATGGAAGGACTGTTTTATAGACACATAAATTGACAAATTTAAAACATGAAGAAAAAGAAATGGTCAAGAAACTTTTAAAACAAAAAAATAAGATAAACACTTCGAAAATTGATTTTGATCAAAAGATTGAGTCAGAGAGGAATAGAGAAAAAGAAATACAAGAGTGTAAGAAACAGTTGGACATCATTTCTAGAACACTTCCAAAATCTACAGGTATGCAACAATCATATTTTGTATAATATTTACTTATATATATATATATGTTGCCTGATAGTCTGATCTGCATATTCTCATTAATTTTATCAATCAAATCTTTTTTATTCGCATTGTGTAGATGTAAATGTGTCATACAGAGCAAAGTGAAAATAGGTAGATTTAAGATATTAGTGACATTACTTAGTCTACTTCATCACAATGTCTTAGTATTTAGTTATATGCTAAATAAACTAGCTTAATGTGTATGTAATTTTTAGAAAATGATTTAATGTCAGAATTAAAAAAGATAGAAGAAGAAGTAAGAATGATTGGAAATAAAAAGTGTGATCTAAGGAAAGAGGAGTATACCCTACAGCAAAATTATTCAAATGTCAATGAACAATTAAAAGGTTTGAATTGTCCTTGAATGAGAGGGATGAAGAATGAGGGATTTTATGAACTTAAGTTTTGCAGTTATCGATTACAAATACCAACAAGCATGCAGTATCAAAGAAAGTAAAATGAAATTGTTGCACGAGAATCCAGATTTACACACGGCCCATGATTGGCTTCTGAATAATCAACATCAATTCAGGAAGAAAATTTATGGCCCTGTGTTTTTAGAAGTAAGAGTTTTTTATGTATTGTTATCCAATAAAATTTTAAATTAACTGTAAACAATATTTTTATAAAACATTGTTTTTATGTTACAATTAATTGAGGTTTTTAGTTGTGATAAAAAAGTCAATGGCATGAGCAGGATTCGAACCCACAATCTTTGGTTAGATACGCCGCTGCTCTACCACTTGAGCTATCATGACCTCGATCCACTCAGACACTAACTTCCCATCTCAACCCCACCTTTTGAATTTTCCTTCCTTTTTGCCAATTTTTTTAACTTTTTTTATCTCAACTAAAACCCTTAATTAATTGTAATATATTAATTGGTCATGCAGACCACAAAATTAGTGAACTTAATTATTTTTTATGTTTAAACCATTCAGTTTTACTTTGTATTGTATTACTTTTTAATAATCATTATTATTATATATTCAATTTATTATACATGATTTTTTGAAATAAGAAGTTTGTGGTATGGGTGATGTAACAGTAGAAAAAGTGGTAAAAGCTCATTGGAGTAGTTATCCAAAGTTCATGGGTCTGAATCCCGCCTGTGTGAAAATCTAACATTTTAAAAAATTGTGTGTAATAAATTTAATATATTTGCTTTTATTTTTCAGATAGATGTTAACAATGCAGATAAAGCCAAATATGTAGAAAAATGCATTAGGTACAGGGATCTAATTGCTTTTGTTTGTGAGGATCCTGAGGTTAATTGATTTATTTACTTTTTATTAAATAATAATTTGTAATTTTTCTAACAAGATACATTTTTAGGATATGAGTAAATTTTTTGAAATAATAAGAGATAAAGGTTTACAAATAAATACACTTCATTGCAGCCCTCCAGACAGGGATATAAGAACTATGTTTCCACCAACCCTGCCCTTGTCAGAAATTAAGTAAGTAGTTGTAAATTCGTAAATTCCCTCTATTTGATGTTTTTATTAATTAACGTGATTTTTATTAGACAGTTTGGCTTCACTGATTATGTGCTAGATTTTATTAAAGCACCACCAGTTATTTTGAAGATGCTATGCCAGAAATTTAGAGTTCATGAAGTGCCTATTGGTTCAGCAGAGGTCGAACAGCATTTCAGTAGTATACCTCATGAAATAAAATACTACTTTGCAGGCAAATGCACTATTATCTTTTTTATATTAATTATATCATTATTTTGAGTACAGACAACATGTCATACAAATCTGTGTATGCCAGTATTTTCTCTAAAATTGGCTATAGTTCTAAGTTTGTTGTACTGAGATATTTATTATATTTATATAGTTCTTAAATAAGTAGTCTCAGGGAAGACCTTCGAATTGAAACTGTCAATAAATTTACATTTCAAATAGTACAATTGAATAATAAAATGTTTAAAAGATTTATTTTTGGTGTTTAGGAGACAAATGTATTCAGTCAAAAAAGTCTAGATTTTCTGGAGAAGTGATACATAATGTAAAGGAAATCGGTTCAGCGAGATTCCTCTCGTTTCCTATCAATGATGAATTGATAGATTTATTAACTGTAGCGTGGGTGTTTTTAGAGTAACGTTTTGGGACACAATATTTTTTCTTTAATTAACTTTTGAATATATTTCAGGTTAAATGAAAAAAGAGAATCCTTAAAAGTTATAAAACATAATTTGGTTGAGAAACAACAAAAGTATAAAGAATTGGATGTACAGATGAACCATTTAAAAAATAAAAAACGTGACCTTCATATAGCTATTGAACATATTAAAACCACAACAGTTAGACTAAAAATGAAAGAAGAAGAACTTAAGTCAATGGAAGATAATAAAATAGATGTTAATGTTGAAATGGATCAATTAAATCAGTTGGTCCAGGTATAATTTATTTATATTATTTTATTTTGCTGTTCCTCCCTTAATTTGATTTTTGATGTAATATTTTTTAGAGTTGTCTGAAAGAATCCATTTTAATTCAAAAACAACTGAATACAATTGTTAATAAACAAAGTAAAAATAACATTTCCTTAAGTCTGAAAAATTTAGAACATGAACAAATCACACGAGTATTAACTGAGAAAGAAAAAAAAAGTGCATCAATCAAAAGAAAAAAAATTGAACTTGTGGTTAGTAATTTTCTTTATGGACAGAAATCACAAAATTGATTTGTTTAATAATTTTTATCGATCTAGGAAAAATTGGAAAATAAAAAAAAGGAATATTTGTCTTTAAAGAATGAAGTTAAATTTCTTCTAAATCAAGCAAGAAAATCAACAGATGGATTGACGCCTGATGATGACAAGTTTATTAAAATGTATGCACCTCAGTTTTCCCAATTTGCCGAAAATATTGATGAATTACAGCAAAATATATTACAATTAGAAAATGAAGTGGATTTAATCAGAGCAGCTAGTAAAAAAGTAAAAATGATTTACTTTATTTTGTTACTGATGTCTTACAAATGCTGATATTAATTTTTTTCGATTTTTATTTAAAAGATTTTATTCGATTATAAAGAGCAACAAGAAATTGTCTCAAAACTGAGGGGCGAGGTAGAAAAAATGGAAGTTATGATTGGTTCTGAAGAACAAGAATTGAATGCATTAAAAGAAAAATGGTTCACCACCGTTCAAGCTTTGTTGGATGGAATTAATTTAAAATTCTGTGATTATTTGAGCTTTTTGGGTTGTAGTGGCTCTGTTGAACTTGATCATGGAAAAGATCCGGTACGTACTCTGTTTTAAAATTATGCTACAGAAAATAGGTGATTTGTATCGTTTTTCAAATGTTTTTAGGAGGATTATGAAAATTATGGCATCAGTATCAAAGTAAAATTCAGGAATGATGAACCTCTGCAAGAGTTAAATGCCTACGTGCAAAGTGGGGGAGAAAGATCTCTTACAACTGCAATTTTCCTCTTGTCGCTGCAAAACATAATTAAAGTGCCATTTAGATTTGTTGATGAAATCAATCAGGTTAGTTGTTTTTATTGTTATTGTTTGAAATATATATAGTATATATAGGTAGTTTTATTTTGCACTTTATAGCTTTTTAATTTCTTTTTTAAGATGTTTTTTAATCCAACATGACTACATACATACCTATTAAGTATTCAGTCAAATGGCTAATGATCATCACTCGATAATAGAATTTTCCAACTTATTAGAATGGCCCTTTTTCCCTTCTTCTCCTCCCTCCAGTAAATAAAATTGTAAACTGTCTAGCCATAATGGATGCCCAGTTATTTAAAGTGTCAGTTTGTAGAAAGTGTAGGAGACAACAGTTACACCAATGCCTTCCTAGCTACAATGTAGGTCACACTTCACAATCACCATACCTGGCATTGGTAGTATTCGATATTCCTTCACCAGAATCTCGTCACTATCCAATACAAAGAAAAGTCTAGTCATATTCACTCCCCCAAAATACTCCATACTTCTTAGGGTTGAATCTTCTTGTTTGTCAGACTACACGCTCGCCCCAGGTCTGGGGTGTATAGCACACTAGTGGCGGGGTTAAACAACGAATGTTAAACAATTACATTAATTCCATTAAATTATTGTAACATAAACACATCACATACATTTAAAAATTGCTGTAGCCCTGAGGTACATTAACCTGTAAGTGTGGTTGAACCGTAAGAAATCCCAGGTGAGAGGCAATATTCCAAATATTTTCAATATGTATCAAGCCTTTTAAATTTGAAAATTTACTGATAATATCATTTGAATGATGAGGATGCTATTGCAATATATAACATTTACTACTCTAAGATATGGTCATTGCCATAACCAGGAAGCTCTAAAAGTCCTGATGATATTTAATCTTGTTTGGGAGTCAGTATTTCTGTTATTGGCTGTTTTGTTGAGATTGATGGTAATCAGGTTAGTGGTTAGATGTTAATAGGGCTCTTGGTCACATGCCTAAATGGAACATCTGGCATTGGAACAGCAAAAAACCTTTAAAAAATTTAAAAAAAAAGCTCCTACTCACAGTAAGTTGTTTTCTTATGATTCGGATTTTGAGCCCTTAGCTCATTGTCAGGTTGAAGGATTTCTGCAACCATGTGGTAATCTTGGTTGTATCCAACATTTCATGTGACAATTCAATAATTTACTGTTTCTAACTGGATTCAAACCTGAGACTTTTACCTTACTGCTTGCACTGTTGAACCTTGTAGCCACCGACACCCCTGCTGTTTCCATTATGTTGTTATCAGTTTTTATATATTAAGCCTTTTTTTCCCCTTGCCATACAAATTTTACTTCAATAAAAAGAAGGGTAGAGGCGTTGGTAGTTGCAATGGTTTAGGCACTGGTATGATGCTTAATACTGTTGAGTAAAGGTGTCAGGTTTGAATCTTGTGGCCCTGTATTCAAACCTGACATTCTTAAACATTTTTTTTTTCCAAAAATACCAGCACTTCAAGGAAGGGTTGATATGGTCTCTGCTGTTACAAACCCTTGTTTTAAAAAAATATATATTACAATAATACACAGGTAGAATAAGTAAGATGAAGACCATAATTACAAGATTTATTATTTTGTTCAGGGGATGGATGCTTTTAATGAAAAAAGAGTGTATTTTTTGATAACGTGTGCTGTTTGCAAGGATCCTCAAGCCCAATATTTTTTAATCACTCCAAAGGTAAAATAAATTTTAAATTTCCTTCATTTTACTTTCAACTATATTTTCTTTATTTGTTTTCCCCACCAGTGGCTTGAAGACATGAAGTTGTCAGTTGAAACAACCGTTCATGTCATTTATGCTGGTGCTTTCAGCAGCTTGAACACATTGGATGATACTGAGTGTAGTGTGCAATCAGATGAGGAAGATTTATACAATCCCCCTTTTGGCACTTCCGTGTGGTCAAAGCAAGCTTATTTCAGGGCATTGGGGATTTGATAGCATTTTAATTTAATTAAATTTTAAGTTATTATTTAAATAACTGACTCCTTGGAGCAGTTGTTCAGAACAAGATGTTTTAAAATATTTAATTTTTGTTTCTCTGAATTATATTTTTATTTAATATATGTAAATTTAATATTGTAAAAAATGTTACTAGATTTTTGACATTGTTATAAGTAAAATAAGTTAACAACTGTATTACATATTACCTTTGTATTTGTTTTACTTGATGAAGTTTGGTGTTTTGCTTCCTTAGAACCTCTTTTAATGGAATCTGCCTCCTAGAAGAATATTTAATTATGTCTAATAAAAATATTTTGCTCATTAGAACGACATTTTTTTTTTTTTAATATTGCTAATAGTTTTTTTTCTTTCTTTCTTTTCTATTGCTCTTATTATACACTCTAACCTTCTTAGCATGCTCATAATTAAGCTTTTAACCACTTGTTGAACAATAATATCACAAATCTTGACCGACCAGACTTGCAGCTCAGCTTTGGCTGTAGGAGGAGGGTTATTTCTTTGTTTACCCAACGTCCAAACTTGTCCCAAAAGTACTCAATGAGGTTTCATTCAGGAATACAGGCTGAGTGACTTAGGATGTAAATATTGACATCTCAAAGGTACATAACACAGGTAGCAGTATTTGGTCTTACATTATCTCACATAAAACAAAAATTTCTCGCCAATAAAGGAGCAAATGGCTCAATATATTATTCAAGAATTTCTGTCACATAGATTCTGCATAAAGTGGTATCCTATTAAAAATGTTTAATTATGTTTGCCTCCAAAGAAATTCCACTCCACACCATAACTGAACCACCTCTAAACGACCCCCCTTCCAGCAATGTTGCATTAGTTGTAGAGTTCTACAGCTGCTTGATAAACTCAAATACGTCCATATGTTCAACAGAAAGAAAACTGGGACTCATCTAAAAACATAATTTTCCTTCATTATTATTTCCGCCCATTGTCAGTCCCTTGCAAACAGGTCATGATGATGGTCTCTGGTGTGCACTACATCCCATTGGCCTCATGGGATGTATTCACTTCTGCAAGGCTCCTTACTGTTTCAGCACTAACGGACACATCCCGTACAGTTTGAAGACTGAGGCATTTCAGAAGCGATGTCTCAGAGTGTGAAATCGGATAAATTGCAGCTGATTATTAGCTGGACTCTTGGCTTTTCGATGCTCTGTTCCTGGTCTCCGAGTTTACCTTATAATCTTCTGGTACCAATAAATGCCCAACAATTATTGTTTTTGGAAAATCTAAAACTCTTGCATTAATGCTCATTCCTTCCACCTCAATGAGTGCAGCGGAATGGGCAACTTGCTCGCTGATTACAGATATTTTTGCAACCATTTTGGTTTGTTTCACCAGCAGTGAATAAAGTATTTTTAAAGATTATTTGGAGATTGTGGGATGCGGTCTAGTGGACATCCTTCTCACAATTTACAAATAATCATTAACTAACCATCACTAAACACCACACATACTTATTAAATCATTTTTAAAGTATTAAAACAAAAAATATGGCCATGATGTAGTCAATTTAAAAAAAGAAAGCAGAATATAGTGTGCCACCTTTTTTTTTTTTTTTGTGGAGTAGTGTATTTTGTTTTCTATATTTGTGATTAAATAATTGTTTATTTTCCTTTATGTATATTTTAACTTAATTAGTGTAGTATTTCATATTTACTATGTACCCCTGTGTATGGCAAGTAAGTAGGCCTATGAGTGTATTTGTTAGCGTGCCGTAAGTAGTTATTATATCGATTGTTGGTATGTGAAGGGTGTAGATGAGTCCCAGGCCATTACAACCATAAGATAAGCATTGAATACATAGTCTAATTTCAGGGTGAACACGCAAAGAGGAAAAACGTGAACTGGCTATGATCTAGCTGTTTGCCGGGAAAAAATAAAATATGTTTTCACATAATATTTGTATACATAATTGTTTTGTTGCTGCTTTATTTTTTCGATTATTTTATATTATGATAATATCCATCATTTTTATATGGAATATTTATTTTTATAATATTTTTTCAAAATGTATGCATTTATAATTGAAATAGTTCTTGTTAAATAAGTAAGTAAATTTACAAAAGGGGCCGCTGCATGTCGGCACGGTTGCGGCTTGCGCTAGTAAGAGTCGAGACCGCGGAAGGCGCTAAAACGCATTGGCTCCGTAGTCCGTATCCATCGGCAAGTCTCTCTTCCGCGGAAAGTCACGCTAGTGTTGGTTGATTACCGTTTTGCTGCGTCCGCCTCCATTTCGGCAAGTTTGTTTCATTCGGCAGTTTTCGTTGGCGTGCTAGGAGCATTTCGACCCCGAGGGACAAACGTTCGACTCATGGCTACGGCTGCGACGATAAATAAACAAGAAAACCAGAACGTGACGCCTCCCGGAGGTGGCCATGGTTGGCCGCGAAGGGCTTCCACGAACCAAGCTCCGACGAGTTTCCCGACGAAATACACTGGGGGACAATTGCTCACCATCAACAGGCCGATCAATTTGTAAGTCGCACCTTTTTTGGGATGGTAAATCTCCTCTATTTTCCAATTAATTTCCTATTAAATTGCTACTCTTTATACTTTGACGTCCATCTGCCTATGTCTGTTTTGTCGGCTTCGCGTTCTCGGCAGAATGACTCTCAGCTTTACTTATTTTCAGCTTCAGTTATACAATGACCCAGTCGACCGATTGTTTATACTATAGCTTCGATTATTATTAAACAACAAAGCTCGTTTTGTATTATTAAAAACTGATATTTTTTATATTAAATGACATAATTAAGAAGTAAACCTCAGTAGACATAATTTGTATGTGATCATAATATAAATGGCATTATAAACAAAATAATATATTTTCGTTCATTTTATAATTTGGAACAATGACTCAATAAACAATCACCAAAGTAAATTTTCAACTAACAGCAGTGTTAGTAAGGGCCGAGTCGGCAGAGATTTTGCATTTGGAGAGTACTGTCGATCATAAAAGAGGACTTGCATTTTTTGATTAAGATAGGCCATGCAAGGTGCTATGGACCCTTACACTTACTTTTTTGCGAAAACACATATATATGTATCTGACAAGCAGAGAAAGTTTGCCTGATTTATCTCGTTTAATTGAAGGGTGCAACTAACTCCACCCTGATATGAGAATCATCGCTTCAGCTGAACAGTGAATATCCAGGCATAGGGTTGATTTATTATACATGGGAATGGTAGTTTTGTGCCCTAGTACATATTAAGAGTGAATGTATTTATTAGAATGAGTGTTTAGGATGAGAGGGCTGATGGCAGAATATCGAGTACCCATCATGGTAGTTGTACAGTAGGTGTAAAGGGTGTTGGTACTCCACCACCAATTGAGTGAATAAATAAATATTAAGAAATTCTTTCCTATTTACATAGGAAAGAATTGATTTAAGAATGAATGACAGTGTGAATGGATTTGGATCTAGGAACCATGCGTTGGGTGCTGAATTGGTCTAGAGCCTAATTTCGGTAGCTGGATGCGGAATGCCAACAGGTGAGGTGGGTGATTATTGTAAATTACAATGCAGCTTTGAGTTTATATAATCCATAATTTTTTACATACATACATGAAAGTTTAAAGGTAAAGTAGAGGGAAAACACCTCTAGTTCCAGCAGTGGAAAAACCAAAAATTGAAAAATATCCTTCATAAATAAATGTTTGGTTCGTAGTGAAATATGATGAAGTGGCATAAAGGGAATATTATATAAAGGATTAATTGGATTGTGTTTTAATGGTCTGTATTTATTTAATATGGGAGAGAACCTAGATATACAATGTTTTCACTCTGTATAAACTTTTATTGGGGGCCAAAACTTACTCGTGAATATTATTTTATCTTTCCTTTTTTATTTATAATTTATTATCTAATCATATAATTAGTTTTTCTGTTTCACTAATTTCTTTGTGGGCAGAAATAAATGCCAACATAAATGAACAAACACTTCATTGTTTAAAAAAAAATTAATTTTGTCAGTATTTTATAGGGGAATTTTGAATTAATCAATTGTAATTGGAGATGTAATAATTGTAAGACAAAATTATAAATTATTCCATTTTAAAAAGTATATAATTTTCCTTATTATGTAGCAAAACATTGAGAAAATGTGCCAACAGTCCATATTCAAAATATGGACTCTTTTGGGAATGTGATCAATATTTAATAGTATAATGATCTCCATTATAAGTTTAATATTCTGATAATTGTTTTTTCATTTTTAGATAGTATACATTTTAATTTTTCTTTTGATATATATGTGGGGAGTAACTGAATGTATGCACTTGTAACGCAAACTGTTTTTTAACAAGGTATTGCTATACAATATATGTTGTTCTCTGTTTGCACTTGCATATCTTCCTCAACTCTTTCCCAAAAGAACCTTTAAAACTCAAAATCTTCGGCCAGACCCGGAGGGGAATTGATCTGAGATGCTCTCTTCCCATATAAATGTATTATTACTGCTTTCAGGATTTATTTTTTTGCACACCAGACATTTCTGCTACTATGTTTAAATGTAACTCTTAAATATTTTTAGCTTAGATGATTTCAAACAGCACCATAAATTTAATTTATTGATAAATCATGTAAATTGGCATATCGATGAATTTGACCTGATTGTTAAATTGCACAAAATTTAAAATAATGGAGCTGTTAATATAAAGAATTGATAATTGGTTTAGATTCAAACAATTGCTTGTCATTTCAGGTACCCTCTAACAAACTACACATTTGGTACGAAAGAGCCTCTTTTTGAAAAAGATCCTTCAGTTCCAGCCAGATTCCAGCGGATGAGAGAAGAGTTCGAAAAGATTGGAATGAGGAGAAGTGTAGAAGGAGTTCTTTTGGTGCACGAACATGGATTGCCTCATGTTTTATTATTACAGTTAGGAACAACATTTTTCAAGTTACCAGGTGGTGAACTTAATGCTGGGGAAGATGAAGTTGACGGTCTTAAAAGACTTCTCACAGAAGTGAGTTTTGATTTAAGTTAACCATAAATATATTGAAATTAAATAATGTAATACTTTATCCAAATTGTTTTTATAATTTAATGTTCACAATTAAGTAAAAGGTCGTGCAAATTAATTATAGAAAATGTTTTACCTTGATTTTGTAGACACTAGGGCGTCAAGATGGTGTAAAGCAAGATTGGATTGTTGAAGACACTATCGGCAACTGGTGGCGACCAAATTTTGAGCCACCTCAGTATCCCTACATTCCACCACATATTACAAAGCCAAAAGAACATAAAAGGCTATTTCTCGTCCAACTGGCTGAAAAAGGTAACACAAGTCATTTCATTTGTAAATCATCAAAATTTACACCATTTCTTAATTCGGTATGTTGTTATTTTCACCATTTTCTCACATCCAAAATATTTTAAATTGATATAAATAGTGAATTTCTTAAAAAGAGGTAATAAAAGAAGGAAGAGCAATATCAAAGTTTACAAGGGAACATATGGATAAACTGTAATCGAATTTATGTTTATTTCACAGTTAAGCAAGACATTGAGAAGTTCAACCAACCTGGCCAAAAAATCTACAGTCCATTATATTTCAAAAGAAGGGTGTTTATTCAATTCGATAACGGTTGAATTACCAAGCTACTTCCTGTGGTCCCAATAATAAATAAATAATGATCAATTTTCGAGATCAAAGTTCTTTTTTTTAAACTTATTTGCAAATCAAGAGAAAATTGGGGAATGTATGTTTTAGAGAAAAAGAATTCTTTTAAAGAACTTCGTTTTGTCTTCTATTTTAACCTGTTAATTAATCCTGCTTACCCTTTATGCCACATTTATGAATTTATTTTTAAAAGATGTTTATTTTTTAAACGTTCATGCTATTAGGCTTATCTCACACTGAGCAGAAGTTGTTAAATTCCTGCATATTTTATAGCAAAGCAACTTCTAATGGTGAAAGCTTCTGCTGTTGAAGAAAAATCCTTCATAAATAAATATTTGGTTCCTAGTGAAATATGATCAAATGGCATAAAGGGAACATTAAATAAAGGATTAATTGGATTATATTTTAATGTTCTATATTTATTTAATATGGGAACTTAAATACGGGTTCTGGTTGAGATATTGATGTGTTCTTGAAGTAACTATTTTAAATAATGGCACCCTTATTACATGTAAAATGTTTTCACTCTGTATAAACTTTCATTGATTGCTTATTTGGGGCCGAAAACTTACTCGTGAAATATTATTTTTTCTTTTTTTTTTTATAATTTATTGTCTCATCATGTAAAACCAAAATTTTATTTTTTTATTTATTTATTTTTTAATTAGAATTTTAATGAAATAATTAGTTTTTCTGTTTCACTAATTTCTTTGTAGGCAGTAATAACTGCCAACATAAATAAACAATCACGTTTTATTAATTTAAAAAAAATTATGTCAATATTTTAAAGGGGAATTTTGAATTATTTAATTGTAATCGGAGATGTAATAATTGTAAGGCAAAATTATATTTTATTGCACCTTAAAAAAGAATATAATTTTCCTTACTATGTAGCCAAACATTAAGAAAATGTACCAACTATCCATTATCAAAAAAATGGACTCTTCTGGGAGTGTGAGATGTTCAAATATATTCAAACCAATTATATTAATGATAATACAATAAGGCATGTATTATGAAGTAAAATTTATTAATTAGAAAGGTTGCTTTGTTTATATTATATTTTTTTATTAATCGTATGTATTTAGTTAGACATTTCTTGTGCATGTTTACTTATTAACTTTTTACTATTAAGCCAAATGCTTTATATTATTATATAGGTAATAATATTTTTTGAAGTCTAGAAACATTCTTTTGATTTTATTTGATCACAACAAATTATAATGATGGAGTCTAATATGATGTAGGTATGAAAAAGACAACAGTTGTTTGCTAATTGTACTTAATTGTTTGTGGAACATGTTCCTTCTTCATTTGTAATTTTTACAAAAAATGTTACATACATTTTCATTTTTATACTGACTACTTGTTAAAATTTGTATGAAACATGTACACCGTTGCATAATCTGGAACAGCAGTGAAATCACTAGTTTTTCTTTTTTTTCTTTAGCTCTATACATGGCATTTATCAATCCTTTCCACACACATTTTTTCCTTCTTCACCTTGAAAAAAGTCTTGCATTTTAATTAATATAATAAAAGATAATATTTTATAGAGGAATTTAAATATTAATAACTTCATCTAAAATAAATCAGATATTGGGTTGTTAGAAAAGTTTGTATAGAATTGGTATGGTAAAAAATAACTTATTCTGTTTATCTACATGAATTAAATGTACAGAGTAGACAAAAATCTGAACAATAAGTAAATAGTTCATTTATTATTTGACTACATGTAAATACAATACATGCTGTGGTCATTATCTTATAAATGTTGTTAAATAAAAAAGCATTTAAAAAAATAAATTTTAAATATTAGTTGTACATGGTGTTAACTTTAAAAATATTTTAATTTCAGTATGCAAAATATACTAGAAGATATATTTTTTTCTCCATTAGCTGTTAATAAATAAAACTATTTTTCTTGTTGATCGTACCTTGTCAGTTGGGGGAGGGGATCAGAAAACCAAGAGGGTGGGCGGCGCCCTGTATATCTCAACACTTCCCTTGTATACATATTCACTAAATTCAAATATAGATTAAAATTAACATTTAATCAGGTTTGAAATGTTGCATTGGGTTTGCTTATTAGTTATTTTCTTAGAAATATAATCAAAAGCGGAGGTAAAGCAATCGTTTTTACAGTAAGGAGCAAAAAACAGAAAAATTGTCACGTAACCCATTACTATTCATTGTTAACATTAATTCTGGAGTCGTATCGTATGTTCTTTATTATCAATTTTTTTAAATTTTCTGTTTAATGAATTCATTAATTTCTAGGTAATTTTGTATTTAATGCACAAAATCACAATTCAAACAAAAGTTGAAGTGGTTAAACCTCTTAACATTCCTCTCCCTTTCAGGCATTGAAATGTTTTGAGTATAACATCACCTTGCTTGTAACATTTAAAGGAGTTATATCGATTTGTTGCCAACTTTTTTACATTCACTTTCAAGAATTATTGCAATTTTTTTAGAACTGAATGACCAAGTTTTCTATATAACAGTCTGTAACAATAATCAGAACTTATAAAATATTATATAAATCTCAATATGTACAACCATTTCTTGTTCTCAAGTTTTATACACATTATATTAAATCAATGGTGTAGTAACTTGATTACATTGTAAATATTGTTCATTGGGAATTGTTTTAAATCAATTCACTGTTGATTTCTTTTGCGCCTATAGTTTCCCCACAGATAATTTTGATTAAATAATATCTTCAAATTAAAAAAACAGCTGTTTGGGTTCTAGATTAGGAAAATATAATTTTATTTGCAATAAGACTACGTTCATTGAATTAATTTTCATGGGAATATTTTTTAATTTTGATTTAATACCTTCTATGTAAATAGACATTTGTTTTCTATAACATTACGTTTTATATTATAAAAAAGAGATTAATATCCTTGAGAACTGAATACATTTTGTCATACATAATTGGACCAGATTTTTTTTTTTTTTTGTGTGTGATTTATTTATTCTAGACTTGTTTGCTCATTTTTATGTTTTGTTTCTTCTTAATTTGTTTTATTGGTCTTTTAATTATTTATAACAACATTCAATTCTTATGACTACAATGTTTTGAGCAAGTTTATATAAAAACATATCTGAAACAAAGTCAATTTTAATAGTTTGTTCATCCTGACATTTATTTGAAGTATTATTTATCTAAAATACAAACACAGCATTTAAATGGCCTCATGATTTTTTGGAATGTTAATCAGTAAATTGTACTAATAGAACCATTATTGTATTAACATAAGAGTTTGCTGTCACATTGCCAGTTCTGAACTGCACAAGCAGAAAAAATTTAATTTTATTTTTAAAATACATAATTGAATGTTGAATTGTTGTAGTAAATAGTTTGTAACAATGTTTCTGATATAGAACTAAATGTTGTTTAGGCATTAAATTGTTATTTGGATGGGGATAATATTGTTTTTGTTTTTGCATATTTTTTAGCTCAATTTGCCGTCCCTAAAAACTACAAACTTGTTGCCGCTCCGTTGTTCGAACTCTATGATAATTCGCAAGGTTATGGACCAATAATCTCATCCTTACCACAGGCATTGTGCAGGTAATTAAAATAAAGAAGTTTATTTTTAAACAGTTGGGCCTAATTATCAATTTTTTTCTCCAGATTCAGCTTCATTTATGTATAAATGAACAGCAATGAGATGTGTCTGTGATGAAGGATAAAGAAATTGTACAAACCGTAATCTACAATAAAGTGTGTACAGCCTAATGGCCTGAATAAGGTTTTTACAAGTAGTGTGTAGTTCGTTATTTTATGATTTATTGAGTACCTCAAAATAAATAATTATTCTTTAGAAAAATCTTTCATTTTTCAAATGATATAAATAATATTAATAAAAATAAATGTATGTACTTATTTTTACAAGTAGTTTCCATACACATTCCTTAGTACAAACACTATTTGGTGTACTTCTATTCTATGCCTACAAATTAAAAGAAAAACCTTTTAATTCTCTTCAACTGTTTAAATTTTTTAAATTTATTGATAAATAAATTCTTATTGTAAATAAATATGTTCTGAATTTTGTGATTTCTTTATTTGATTTTCACACCTTAGTTTCTCATAGTTATCCATATGCTCGGGGGGGGGGTCTTGTTACCCAACCAATGGAGTTAGGCTGTAGGGGCTTTTGACATCTATTGGGTTGTCCGGAAAATGATGCAGGATTTTGGTATTAAACAAAAAAAAAGAAACTAGTTACTTTAAAGCAATGTTCTTTAATCAAAATAATTTCCCATACTCTCAATACATTTCTCCCAACGTGTTGGTAACTTATTAATTCCGTCTGAGTAGAATTCAGAATTTTTAGAATTGATAAAGTCAATAAATGCATTTTCCAGTTCCGTTTGATTTTTGAATATTATGTGTTGTAAGTAGTGGTCCAGGTGTCTAAAAAAATGGTAGTCAGTAGGCGAGAGGTCCGGAGAGTAGGGTGGGTGAGGCAAAGTTTCATAGCCAAGCTCCAATAATTTTTGTGACGTTACACGTGACACATGTGGTCGAGCGTTGTCATGCAACAAAATGGGCCCTTTCCGATTGACCAAAGAGGTGGTCAGCGACTGTCGTTTTACTGACTTTGAGTTGCTCTGCAAGTTCTCGAACAGTTGTTTTGGGGTTTTCTTCCACCACTGATCGCAGAACATCATCATTAAGAGAGGAAGGCCTTCCACGACCTTCTTCATCTTCAAGGCTGAAATCTCCCTCCCGAAATTTTTTAAACCACCTTTGCACAGTGCACTCATTAACACAACCCTCGCCCCAGACTTGGTTAATGTTTCTAGCCGTTTGGGCTCCGCTTCGGCCGAGTTTAAACTCGTAAAAGAAAATCGTACGAAATTCTCGCTTTGACATTATAAGGATGACTGAATTATTTCCAAGTAGCGGAATGCTACAGAGGTAAACAAACAATATCATTTGGAAGAGGATTAATAAGTGTTGACATTCATACAAATGAGTAATCCTGTAAACGTAAACAGAATATTTTATATAGATTTTTTTTAATGAAAACTTAAAATCCTGCATTATTTTCCGGACAACCCAATAGGTCATTTCAGCTCAGAAGCGTGCAATAAGCTAACATAGTGAATGGAGTACTTGCATAAATACTATTACTACGTTGACCCTAACTCTACACAAGTGCACACTACTGGAGGGGCAATGATGACTATTTCAATCATTCCCTCACCATCCATCATCCCCTGTCTTGGACCGTCTGTAAAAACTAGACAAAAATGTATGTCCACTATTAAGTGCAAGGAACTTAATCTTGTAGAAGGTGGAGTACAAGACAGGTAAATTTGCCAAATTGTGGTTGAGTCCTTCTGGGAGGGTGTGGCCAGCCGAAGCACCTTCCACAGTGTTGGTCTTCACTGAAATGTATCCTGAGGGGTCACATCTTCAAACAAAACATGTCATATACGACCCTGTCATGCACTGGATCATACTAGTGAAAGGATTTGGCAGCAGATTAAACTGAAGTCTAGGGGTTGCCCTAGTTCACTGCACAGACTGTCTGTGAATGGAAGGCCTTTCTTTCACAAGAAATTACGAAAGTTTGGAATTGCGATGAACAGATGAAAAAATGTGATAACAGCACTCTCATTCATGCCAGCTAGTTAAATAAAACAATTTAATTATTCATTTTTCACAGCCTGACTACAAATTAATCCTTCTAATGAAAGTAGTATTAATCTGTAAGATTGAGGCTTCCATTGAGTTGAAATATTTAAGTTACTTGTGAAATTAGTCATCTCAGGAAATTTCTCAACTAGGCATTGCTGATGAGGGATTGCAAATAACGCAGAGGTTTGCATGTTGACCTTTTCAAGTAAAGGCCAGATATTCCAGAACAGACCTGTTTAAGCAGTGTGGTAAGGATAGTAAATTTTTTTTCTTTCTTGTAAAGCACATATGTCGATTTTTTATTCTAATTTGTTTGAGTGATGGTTTTAGATGATGCAAATTTCAATTAGAATCGGCAGATGTTAAAGCAATTTGGCCAGGGTGTTGAACAGTCCCAGTACAACTGTCTTGATCTTTATAGATAGCAAGGATCTTCCGTTGCTACCAGACAAGGTAGAAATGTTCTCACTGTAAGCCAATGACTTGTTGCAGGATTATGTGCAGCCTGCAGCTGGTCCAGAACTTTTTTGACAAGGCGGTTTGCAAGAAATCACAATTGGTATGTGCAAGATTGGACTAAAATCCTGTTTTTGTATTTGTCAGTTTCATTTGCCTTATGGATGAGAGAGGGTTGGAGAAAAACAGGAGCTCTTCATCAAGCACAATATATTGAAGATGTTTTATCATAAGAAGTTCCTTATATTATTTTATTTTGATGCCTGACAATGAAAGACCCACACAGGAAAATTGGTGACTAAGATGAGTTGTCTAAGTGGGTAAAAAGTCACTGTTGGCGGAGTATTTAAATACTCAACAGCACTACACTGAAAACTTCATAAAATCAATACCATGGCGAATTCAAGCATAGGAAATATTGTTTTGAATTGAATATTTTCTTCTGTTTACATAGCCAAATTTTTAGCTATCTTTAAAAATATCCAGTAATAATTGTTATTGTTTATTATTAATTTTAAGGGCATTTTAACGGCTAAGGTCATTTCATGCCCTAACATCCAAACCTTCTATCTTAGTTTAGCTATATCCCTTCTGAGTGCTTTAAAGCTCTGACTCCAAACATTCACTCATAATCTAACTTATCCTATTGCCAAATTGTTACTGTTGTACATATTTTAAAAATCAAGGTTGGCCACACTTTTGTCTTAGTGCATTTGCATTATATGTTGTGGCTGTCATCATAGCCATTTAAATACATTTGCACATACACAATCATTAGACGATCACACAATACTTGTACTATTTGTTTCTTGATAACTTAACAGATTTCCAATAATCTAAATAAATTAATACCTAGATACTTTTTCCGAATCTGTGACCACCTAACAGAATTTTAATAAAATAATTTGTTGTGAATATAATTTTAAATTGTGAAGGAATGACAATTTTGAGCAAAAAAAGCACACTCCAATTCTGAAACACATCAATGGGTATTATATTTTATTTAGGCAAATGTGTAAATTACAGCTCCAATTATTTTATTTTGTTTTTGTTATGAATGTTCTTGTCTGTTTATGTATATACAACTGTTAGCATACCAATATGTATATATAAAATAAATTATGGGCTGTATATATGCACATCTATGCAAACAACTGTGAATTACCACAAACTGAGACAAAACACTATAACATTCCAATTTTTTCAGATATTTCATTTTTGTTTGTTAAAGCAATAAAGAGAAGCTACAATAACCACAACATTATAAAATTTCATATGTAGCTTTGGTCAAAATGCTGTCATTGATAGCAATCAACATTAGTAAGTTTAACATTTTATACACAAGATAGCAAGAAAAGAAAAAAAATTACTTTTTTGTTTTGTGAACTTTCAAACAAACCAGAAAATATTAGTGAGTATACAATTTTTACATAAACAAATTTTTACATATAAAAAATATCAATTAACCTAGAGACTGGCTCTTTTTCTTTTTTATGTGCACCAATGAGATCATTTCCTGTCTTGTGGTGCATTAAACAATCAAAGCCCAAAAACCGAGGATCAGGATCCGTCACAGGGGGTAAAGCTCCTCCAAATATAATATACTATATATATTTATAAAACACATAACTGTATAATAAAAAAAATAATAATCCATAAAATAAAAGCTTATGTATACACAACTATCCTATATATTTATATATATAAATGTATTTATATAATTGTAATAATGCTACAAAACAAGCATTTTTATTTAATTTTTCTTTCATTTTTTACTGTTACTGAAAAGATAATAAAAAAAAGAGAAAACTTACAGCATATTGTTTGACAAGTTTTATAATATATAAATATTTATATGTATGCGATACAAACAGTGCTCATAGAGCGTCCTGATTAGTTTTTTAATTTTTATCTTTTTTTAACCACAAGATTAATAATCTCAAGTCAGAAAATTGTAAAGACAAATTTTTTTAAAATTATTAAACTAGCGCCGCAGTGTGTTTTAAATGCATTGGACAAATAGTATGGTCCCGAGTCGAACCTACGGCACAATTATAAACTCACTCCTCTCGACTCATTTTCTACATCTTAAAAAACAAATTTGTAAATTAAAATAGCGCATGAATTAACTTTTCTTTGAGCATATGACAATTTTGAGCGTTTTGTCTATTTTCTATTGTTTGTCATGACTGAAATTATCTACATGCTCATTAAAAAATTATGAAAAATTCTAAACAGTATAAGTCACGTATAAAATGTGTTTATTAATATCATTCTGAATCTACACTTTTACCTATCTAGCTAGAGTTCATAAAAATTACCTATCTCTGTATGAAAAACTTCTAAGAAATTTCAATTACGAAATGATCTTTAAACTTTTCATCCAGCTCTAATGCCCACATATAAATTTTAATTCTGTCCTTAATTATAAAAAAAAAAAATTAAACCTTTTCATATTCTGTAGACAACAAAAGTATAGAAAAATGGAGTTAAATATTTCATAACACTCACATATACACACCCACAAGTACATATAGTACTTCCATCCATACCATGGATACATTCACAATAGATCTATATATGCTTTTACTCATGTTTGAGTGAATATGGGATATGCTTTATGTATTAAGGGAGAGGAGAAAAAAGGTCAAATTTATAATCTGATGTTTTGTTTGATAGCCGATATTGAAGTGATGGAAAAGAGTCGAAGGAGGTGATGTTTGGGTACTTAATATTCCTTGTTAAGGTGTTTACTTTTCTTCTTTCTCTTTTTCTTTATTTTCCTTGTCGGCATTCTCCTTTTCACTCTCTTTTTCAGTTTCTTTCTCGGACTGAAAAATGAATACATTTCCATTTTATAATTACAAGAAAATTGGACCATAACTTATAAAACTTGGTATAAAATATATCTATTACCTTTTCTTTTTCATCACCTTCATCTCCTTCCTTCTCAGCTTTTTTTTCTTCATCTTTTCCTTTTGATTCCTTTTCTTCTGGTGGAGGTTTGGGGAGATGAGAGTTGAGGTCTAGTGTTGTGCAAATATCTTCCCAATCAGGAAAACACCTGGAAAACGATTTAAAAAATTAAAGTATTTTTTTAATTAATATTTTTAATAATTGTACCTGTCTTTCATTCTATTCACATGTCCAACAAGGTTAGCACAGTTTTCTTGCATGAATTCTTGAAGTGGGTAATGCATGTCTTTTTCAATAAAATAGATTTGTGCTAAATTAGCGAATGCCACTACATCCAACTGCAATTTGAATTTTGCATAAATTAGTAGAGGCAATATGTTATATTATTCTAGACAACTTACCGTTGTAGGTTCATCTCCAAAGAAAAATGGTTTGTCGGCCAATATTTCAGATAAAACTTTAAGATCGTTTTGTCCAAATTCCATGATTTCTTCTGGTTTGTGAACGCCGATTCCATGGGCTTTAACTTTTTTCCAGCCCTAAAAATGATTTATTAATACACATGGACACTATCAATATCAAGAAAAAGAAAAGTATTTACTTTTCGACTGTAACTAAGTTTGAAGAAAAAATTGAGAACTCCTAGTGGGATTTTACTGCCAAGAAAATGTTGTAGGTTCATTTTATATCCTTTGATGATATTATCAGGGTGCTTTGTCCTCCACCACATAACAACCCTGGAATATATAATATATTGTAAGTATTGAAATCTATATTAAATTTATATTATAATGTACAGTACATACCAGAATAGGTGATTCTCAATCATTGAAATCATAGCATGCGAGATGTTTTTTTGGTTGTTGTCTAATCCGGCATCAAGGTCTTTGCCAAATTTTTGTCCTAACTCTTTGATGATAACAGCAGAATCTGCTATTTCTTCTCCATTTAATTCAATGAAAGGTAATAACCCTTTCTTAGACTTAAACTTCGTCTTATGGTCTACATTCTGAAACAAAAGGAAAAAATAACAATTCTGACAATGTATTCTGAACTTTAGTTCCTTAACAAGAAGGGAGAAAGTAAATGACAGATATTTCAGTTTTGATGTTTTTCCTAAGGTAACATGTAAAAAGAAAAAAATATTTAACACACTGCCTATTTATATACATAATTAAAATTAACTTCACTTCTTGAGTCATTTTTAAAAACCATTTTTAACATTCAATTAAATGATGTGCCTCCACTAGGCAAAGAATGAATATTTAAAATAAAATAATTAATTTTCCTGGAGGGAAAAATGCTGATTGTAACACTAGGAAGACCACCTGCATCTGAATGCAATCTGGTAATTTTCTATAACTTAAACTTAACTAAAGTGAAAACCGAGATTTAATGATAAAATAAAGTTAGGTAAATTTATCATTCTACTCAACAATTTACAATCAATTTGAGGTTATACAAATAAATAAATACATAAATGTTTATACTATATAACTGGGTGTGGCTGTAATATAGTCATGGCAACAGGCTCAAGGGGTTGAACAACCCTTCCAAGGTAAAATCACCCTTTCCTGTAGGACAGTGGGTTCATTGCCCTCAAATGGTATTTGGCAAATACAGTTTTAACTGTAGTTGAATTTTTTAAAAACAAAAATGATGATTTTAATTATTTAACAGAAATTAAATTTTCTTAATAAATAGACAAAATTTTTACAATAAAAATTGAAAAGATTAATCTTTTTAATTTGTTTGTGCTGTAAGCAATGTTATTGGCATTTTTAAAAATTTTATTTTTATTATGATGTTCCCTTAATAACAAATTGAAGCACAATTTTTAAGGAAAATAGGATGCATGCCAAAGGAAAATAATTTATCTCTCCCCAGCTTCCTACACTCAATGAAGGACAGTAGATTATCTCGTTTAAGCCCCACCATACAACTCTTACATACATCCCTTTTCCGCCTCATGGATATCAGGGGCCGTGAGGTCCTCTTCACTTACAAAGAAATATAACATTCCATCGCAGATAGTTAAATATAAATATGATTCTGGCCTTATCTAAGATCTTTTTTTAAATTGATTACTCATTAATATTTTTATTTAATTAAAAATGTAAGGCGTTAAACAAAGCACAACTCCAAACATTAAACTGACTTATTTTGGTTCAAAAATTTCATATTTAAGTTAACAGTTGATTAGAAGGTGGTTAGTATGTTGAACCATTCAGTTTAGACCTAATGTAAATTACTGGTAAAATTAAAAGTTTTATGAAATAAATTAAAAAAAAAGGTTTTGATGAAAAAAATTCAATCATTACTGCCAAACTTTCAACTTCTTTTATATCATAAGGGCGAAACAACATTAAATTTTCTACATAATTAAGTTTTTAATACAATTTAAAATTTCTCTGGGAGTGTAACATAAGATTGTGTTCCAACACTGCCAAGGAGTGTAACAACCATTACAGTTACCATTACTATTGGCAAGTAAATTCAGCCGTTGGCAACTTAGGGATTGTCGTTTTTGAAGAAATTTGAAATCATATATTAAAAATTTAATTACGCCAATTTGCAGACAGATTTCAAAGATTGTTTTGCCCTGTTGAATCTTAAAATAAGTTGAATGCTCGGCAGTAATAATTGAATTGGCTTTTAAGGATCATACGGTGGATCCAGATCATTTGAAAATTATTTAATAACGTTTAATAATTTAACATAAGGCGTAAAATGATCTTGTAATGGGTGGATACAACTTTTGTGTTGTTCTTCACGAGGAAAAAATGAATGATACAACAAACAAACAGTACAATTATTAATTCGACCGTTGGCAATGCAGACAAAGTGGATTCCTGAAATAATTCAGACAAGATTCACGAGTAGAGGACGTAAAACTTATCAAAGAGGTCAAGTTTGCAAATTTTACGAGCGTCGGTCAATTCTCTTGACTTCAAGACAATTGGGCAGATTGAGATAGTGCTTGCAGCGTGAGCACGTTTTTATCTGGAAATATGACTCAAAATTAGGAGTCAGCCTTTCAGGGAAAGGAAAGGAAGTCGAAATCTTTCAACCTGTTCAAAATTGCGATGTACACATTTATTAGCTAAGAAGTTCCAACTGAACAAACTAGCTTAATATCTAATGTTTATTTTACATCTGAAATGTGAATGCATTTGACATTTTTCATGCATCCGATAGCATTAGAGTTTTCTGGCTCAGTGTAGAAAGCGAGGGTGACTAAGCTGGCTAATGCTAGCTTTCCTTCTTTTTCTTTTTTTTCGCCACGACGTTTTTACCTAGGAATATCCGTGGAAGACCTCTTTCACCACAGTTCCCCTTTCTACATTCAACACCCTAGGATGTAACGGTCTTTTTAATTAACAGAAGTTTTTTTTCAGTCTAGGGACGATCTTTTACTTTAGAGAAATGTTTGATCAAGGTAGACAAAAGTTGCAAGAAAAACAACGTCTAGTGATACTTCTACTTTCCTCTCTATACGGGTTGCTAGTTTTAAGTGTACGTGCCGTCAGGAGTAAGTAAACGAATTCAGTCAACTCTTACATTGGGGGCAAAAAAGAAAAAGAGCTAAACATCCTTTCAACAATTTAATTAATTATTACTAAATTTCTAATTGGGGAAAAAATGCTTACAAGATACATTGCAAAATGTAATCTAAAGGAATAACATGTAATATAAAAAACCTAAACTCAGCAATTAAACCGTTTTTTTAGTCTATCTACTAACATGAGTCATATGAACTCCAACACACAGAGCGCCATGACCGGGTACTCAATTTTCTGTCATGGACCTCTCACTTATTCATTCACCCAAACAAATATATATATATATATACACAATGTGGAGCTTCCCAGTAGTTATAATATTTAAAGATGGGGATAGGGATAAAAGAGGCGACCACAAGGCGTTCTGCACCCCGACCTGAGTAGATCAATCTATTGTGCTCCTCTATTTTCATAAGAGGCTGGTTGGCCAACTAAGTTTGTTAATTACCTTTCGTAGCCTTGCCAACGGCTCTTTGGTGTAAAATCTTATTTGAGGCTTTTCCTCTACTAGTTGCAAGAATCTGCACCTACATCCTCTTCTTCTTGGCAGTATCTGTGTAGTATTTCCTCTGTCTATACTCCTACTTGGGCGACAGTAGTGTCCCAACCACAATCCCGTTTTCTGTTACCTTCCAGTAATTCCTCTGTAAGTTTTGCGGATAGCACTTGTAAGAATCCCTTCGCGTGCCTCATCCCCAGCTTGTAATACCACTGAGTTTTGGACTCATTAAGAATCCATTTCTGGGTGTGTGACAAGAGCACATAAGAGTTCGGGGGCAGAGAGAGTTCGTACGGGCTATTTTTTGACCAACGTCCATATCTTCATTGCCCTCATGTTCCGAATGCCAAGAGAACACCACCGTTACCTTGAAAAATCTACATAGGGGACCTAACAACCCTCTTTCATGCTCAAGGACTGTCTTAATGTTTTACACTCTCCCTCTAAGGAGCCAAGGCATGGCACCCCTCGATGAAATGTCACAATGAGCAACCTTCCTGCACAAGCACATTTGCGGAGGTTTGGTCCAAAAGCAGTTGTCCATATGGTATGGTATATCGGAACTCGATCTCTTCTTGCGTTTCATACATTCGGTGAGCAATCACTAAGTTGTACACAACAGGCCTATAAACAGTTTACTTCTAGTTAGAACCTACATTACAAATAGCTTTTTCCCCTTAAATGTTAGTATTTATATACTTTAATATACTGTTATACTGTTAGTATTTATATACTTTAATATATATTTATATACTGTTAATATTTATAACTTTTGGTCGATCATATATATTCCAGAAAAGATATATTAATTTAATTGTCTTTCAAGAAAAGTCCAAAAAGTTTTTAATCACGAAAGCGAACCGATTTTGAAATCTTTTAAGTACCTGTTAACAATTAGCGAAAAAATTAATGTTAAAATCATTTTATGATTTTAATAAGCACCAAATTTTATCAGTTGTTTTCACTTTGTAGCCGCTTATGTTCGCCTTCTTTGGGACAGGAACGAAAAATGCTGACAAAAACGGGCAAGTACACCAGCAATAAATAAGCTTAATTACTTAAGGTTTCAACAGGCGGTTTTTTAATATGAAGTAGCTGTTAAACAATGTCAAAATTGGTATTCCCTTGGTTTACCTATTTGGTGTGAGCGAATGACCCGTTGTGACGATGTCACAGAATCTCACAGAAGTATAATTCAATAACTGATGTTAAGATGCAAAATTTAATCATTTGATACTACAAACACAAGCAATCAACTTTAGTCGTGATTTTAAAAGAATTTGTGTGGAATAAAATTAGATTTAAGTTTAATCTTTGAAAGAAGGTTGAAAAGATAAAAATAACTTGTAAACGACTGAAAATACCACCGCGGTCTCAACGAGTCCTTCCATATATGCCTATTTTTTCCTCTTTGTTGATAAATGACTGTTGGTTTATGAAAACCGTGATAAGGACCTCATGGTCAATTCCAATCGACCTGAAATGTGATTCATGGGGAGCTTAGGAGACGAACAGGACGGGTAGGGGGGCGGTGCGGCGGCGACTCATTATGACTCATTACAACTACGGACATTGATTTTTCTCAAACTTTTTTTTCCATTCCCGAAACGTATTCTCTATTTTTATACCGGCGCCCAAGGATGAAGACTTTTACTTTTTGCCAGAAGCAACAACAAAATACACAACCACCCCCACAGCTATATATCCAGTACCAACTATGGTAATATCATCCGTTGATAATGTATTTCGATAATCCCGAATATTACAGCCAATTAAGTCAATTCTGTCACTGGGGAAAGTCTGAAAGTGCGGATCTTCAAGAACAAGTAACTTAACGAGATCATTTCACAAACTAACGAATTCTTTTACCTTTCTAATAAAAAACATTAATAATAATTATTTCTTTAGTAATTAATTGCAAGCTGCTTGGTTAATTTATTTCTTTAGTAATTAATTGAGCAAGCTGCTTGGTTAATTGCGTTTTACAATATACAACTCTGATTGCTTTTAAATCGATCTTATATGAGGGCGGCTGTTGATTTGTCATAATGACACTTTTCACATTTTCTTCCCTTAAACGATTCAACTTTCTTCTTAATTACAATCAAAATTGTGCCATTTTCTTAAGCTTTCCCAAAATGTCAATGGTCTTAAAATATTTTCAACGTTCAGTTTTCTGCAAGTGCAATTTCATTATTTGTTGGCTAACGTTGCGAACCTCTCCCCACATGTTTATTAATGTGGGAAATCGACATGAACAGTGAACGTTGTTGTCCTTGGAAGAAGAGAAAAAAGTAGGAAGACCTAACAAAGACCCTGAACGATATGCATGTTAAAATGCAGTATATTTATTAAAACTAAATACATACAAACATACTTAATTATTGTCTTAACGTCTGATAACATAAATCTCTTTCTCTATTTTAAAATTAATTCTTCTGAATTAATTAGGGTTTTGGTCGAGATAAAAGTAAAGCGGACCAAGAAACCTAATAAAATTTATGTTAAATTAATGTTAGGACTGCACGTTTCCAATTGTATTTACGAATGATTTTTTCACTCCTCCTACTACAATGAACTTTTTCAGAATAAACATGTAATTGCAAGAAGATAAGCATCATATGCTATTCAATTAACATTTATTTATGGTTTATTAATAACTGCCTTAAAGGAGGGCTTAACGTGGGTCAGGGAAAGGGGCTGGATAACTTTATTTATTATAATAAATGTGTAATAAAAGTGAAGGCGTTGGTGGCCACAAGAGTTAAGGCGTTATTCTTACGCATTGTCACGGTAATGTATAGGTCCCGGTTTCCAATCCGGTGACCATTCGAACAAGAGGTACTTATTAAATGGGCTTTTAATTCAAAAACACCAACACATCGGGGGTTTGATATAAACAATGTGAATTTTTTACGCGGGTTGTTTCAAATTGATAAAAATGATTTTGTTAGTGGGTTGTTGCAAAACTCGACAATTAAATTAAATAAGCTGTTAAGTAAACATGCTTTCGATGAAACATGTTAAAATGTTCCTATCGACTGCAAATGAATCAACGGGCTTATATTTGCTTAAATTGCCGTTTCAATAAACAAAAATAGCTAAATAAAACAAAGGTTTTACACTTGGAAGTGTCAAATGGAAAGTAATGAAAGTGGGCTTGGGGTATCGACTGTTGGATGGACGGGCGTGGTTCGCGTCGCCGCCGCCCCCACCGCCTCCGTTACCCGGGTCTCCATGGAGACGAACGGCACCCCCACCACCATTCCGACTCGTCCCCGGGGTTCAGTAACCCACCCCTCGGACATGAGTTTTTTTTTCAGCCCTACACCCATCTCAAATAGTTTTAATTGCAAGAGGCATATAGACCATTAAAAAACGGTCCTTATTAATCATAATTTGTACCATTTTTTCCAATTACTGTGTTCAAACATTCTGAAATTTTCCTGTTATGCGACCGTTACTAGTTTTCCGCTTCTTGCCTGTCGTTTTTGTACACGAGTATACTGGAGAAACGAATAATATTATCCCAATTTCATATTATAGCCATTTCCTCATAAGTAATAATGGCAAATTTTAAAATCGACTTGATTCCCCTTAAATGATACATTATTTATTCTTATTGCATCTTATGAATATTAGTACGTGACAAAAACTGTCATTCTTTCCCAATTCTCTAGTACAAACTCATTACAAAACTAATGGAGTTTAAAGAGCTGAAGATTTTTTTTAACATCCAGATTTAATTCTTAAGGTTTTTAAACGTCCTTCGATAAAAACAACTATAAAATTGGTGTTTAATCAATTTGTCGGGGGTCGGTGGTTTCAACGGTAAAGGTGTTGACGCGGCGCTCATCACTGTAAGGTAAAGGTCCCGGGATCGAATCTAGGGCCGCTGGATAAGAACCCGGGACCTTTACCATAGTGATGGTGTGTTACGCCAACGCGTAACCGTTGCGGCCACCCCCCCCCCCACTGCTTAATCTTAGCAGCGCATTTTTCGTAAATAAAGAGTTTATTTTATTAACAATAGCAGGAGTTAAATTAATTAACGAATTAATTGTTCTAGGGTGATGATCAATGTATCACACCAAACCTCATATATCACTTCAATTAATCTACGCCGTATTTACTGTATTACAAACTAGCGCAACTGTAATATTTCATAATAAACAATAATATTTAATAATAAAAAATAATGTGATACAATACAATACTATAAAATTACAGGTTACAAATTCTGAATTATTATGTATTCTCTCTCACTCTCTACCTCCCTTCTTACTTACTGACTAAATTAATCACATACACTGTCAGGAAATATTACTACTATTAATTCTGGTGAAATTATAGTGTTCAACATAGTTTTCTCACCAAAGAAAAATGAATAATAAGAAATTTCATATATACACATACATTATATTTGCATAAACATATACAATGCATAGATATACATATATCCACCGAATGCTTGTGGTAGAATCGCCCACGTTAATTAAATAATTTCCTTTTGGTTTAAAATTGCAATAAGTATAATAATGTCGACGGAGAGGGGAAAATGGTTAATGCATTGACGATCATCGATGTAAGGTAAAGGTTCCGGGTTCGAAGCAGTGTTGGTGGATTCGAACTCGACAAACTTACCGAATCCCCGAAAAAAGTCATGCGGAAAATATGTTCGCACGACTTCATTGTACCTTCGTGTAGGCTGGTAACAGTAACTTTATGATTTGATTGATTGATTATTAGAAAATCGGTACGGGGGTTTTTTTGACCTGACAAAAAATGAAATGCACCAGAATAGCAGACAAAACAACCGACAAATTAATTAATAAATATAAATTCCTTTATTAATTAAAATGAATTATGAACAGGCATGGCATATGACTTTTCATTTCAGACTAATTAACAGGTATTCATCACGTTGAGAAAGTTTCACTAGTGAATAAAAGGTTTGAGAATGGAGAGTGAAGAACAAATTAAGTGAAACTAAAGATGAACAATTATCAGAGAAGAAATATAATTGATCAACATGTCTAAAACGTCTTCATTTTCGAATAATGAAATCATGTGAAGGAAGACTTTTCATCGTCAAATATTTTTCTAAACTATGTAAATGGTTTTATTAAATTATTAAAACTGCGAGTAGTTTTATCCAAATCTGTACAGGGTAAAAGGGAAGTTTAATTTTAATTTATATGAGGCTGACACCCATTATTTTTAGAGTAGAGGTCAGTAGAGGAATTCGACCTTACACTGCAGATAATTCAAAAGAACGATTATACACAAAGTCTATTTATTGAACCAATTTAAAACTCGAACTAAATTTAAATTTACATTTTCTTTGTACTTGAAACTTTTTGATTATCCTAACTTTCTAACCAAATTAAAGATTTAAAAATATATAGCATCGGAAAGGGTGGGTATTTTGTTACGAAAATTTCCCTATCTACTGACAGATCAACAAATTTGGCCTGGAACTGCTTGTAAGCGATCCGCTTAGGGACCTGAGCTTCTTATAAAGCTTGTATTTGCTGACCAGTTGCCTTATCGTCAAAGATTAGTTACAATCGATAAACTCTCTACCTCATAGAAACGCCTGTTGTGCTTAATTCGCTATGAATCATTATTTTCCATCAACAAGCTCAACCTAGGTCAAAGCAGAGAATAGAAAAGGCGGCCGCTAAATTCCTAACACCGTTAAGAGAGAAAAATATTTCCTCTTCCATATTGTAATCCGAAGACTTAAAGACTACAAATACGTATTAATAAAGAAAATAGCATACCAACACGAACATACTAGAATGTGTTTACACGCATTTAATTATCTTTATTCACAAGATCCGAAGGTTGAACAAAATAGCTCAACTGACAAGAAAGACAATCTGTGTACTAACTCTGTCTATAAACAAAGATGGGAGTGACTCAACTGCGCACTACATTCCTCAGATGCCTGAAGCTCTTCTATAAAATGAAAGAAAGGTCTTCATCGGCTTAATTTATCGTAAATATTGGAGGACTGTATGGGCCAATTTCTTTTGCATCGGAAATATCAGTACATATATATATTTGGTCAAACCATTTCATTATCAAAGTTGGACGAATTGCAATATTTTAAAAAAAAACTAAAAGTAAAGGGTAAAAAAGTCAAGTAAATTGTTTCCTGAAAAATAGATAAAGGACTTAGGGAAGCAAAGCCTTTATCGTATTTCCAATCTTATTTACCTGCTCCCTTGAATGAATAATGCTTTGAAGGGAAAACAGAAGTGAATGCCAAATTCTGGGAAATGCCTTCTGCGTTAAATTCGTTGGGAAAAGAAGAATGGGTACGGCTGTTGGTGGATGGACTAATTAGAAGTTTCAAGAACAACACCGTCAGTCACCAGTGCAGTCCAGCGTGTTGTTAATAGTTTTGTTTTTAAATCATCAAAATCGACACCCGTTGCGTATTTTCATCTTCAAAAATAGAGCAGAATTAACGACCGACAAGTCGCACAGTTTTATTATTCTTTATACCATTTTTTTAACTCAAGAAATAGATTGCCTACCACCAGTCACTCTCTCAGCAAGACGAAAATCACAAAGGAGAATGTTTTGGGTCGTTGGTAATTTGTTACGGCCGATTTGACGGTTGCCAGCTTTCGGAAAAATTTCCAGGAAGTCGGAGGGAAAGCTACAGTTAGCTGCTAGCGACCTAGTTCAAATGTGGAAAGTGAACAGCAAAACGATAAACCGTCTAACTAATCCTCAAAGGGGATGTTTTACATTTCTATTTAATTATTTATAACGGCAAGTCGATTCGTGCAGAGTATTGATTTTCGTTAAACTTTACTGTTTACGGTGTGCCGACAGAACATTATACGAAACGAGGCCAATTATCAGCCTGGAAGCCCCCAAGGATTAATGCATTAAAATTTAAAACGTTTCAGCAACAAGGCCGAGATTATGTTATGGACCTTAAGTGATTTTAAACAGACCCCAAGCAAAAACCAACCAAGAAGGGCTCTTCTTAGCCCGACTTTTCAATCAATCCTAGTAGGCAATGGGAAAAAACGCGTCATAAGAATTCCGCATAAGAAATCACATAAATCGACAACACTTCACGATTTACAATTAGATGATAACATTACTAACTAAAGTGATTAATGATAGTAATGATTTCGTTTAGTCGGACTGATCCTGACAACTGACTTCTATAAAGGAAGTTTCGAGTAAGCTTGGAATGTAAACCATCCGGGAGAGAAAAAACAACAGGATGGCACCTGTTCTTTTTATGGATAGGAATTTCTATTGACTACTTTGGGGGGGGGAGTTATTAAGTTATTGGATGGAGGCACAAATAATTTTTTTAAATAATTAAATCAACGAGAGTTTTTCGAAGAGTTTCGATTACTCTTGATTATTGCATTGAGATATGGGACGGCAGCATCCCTATTTTGCGAGGAGCTATCGACGTCAACAGGGTAGGCCATTCACTTATCCATGCCATAGTAGTCAAGCCGTCTTTGGAAGTTCTGAACATTCAGCAATGAGAACATTGGCCTAATTATGTTAAAAAATAAATTGTAACGACTCTGACTCACCACTCTTGAACTATGATCGTATTGTTTTGTAATTAGTTAATTTACGCTTTTCTTTCTATTTCTATTACCTTAATTTGGTCCTACATTTTCTTTAACTTCATTTATGCCCTTTTGAACGAACATGTACGTCATGGCACCCCCAAGGCAGGGAAATGAGTTATTTTGAGCGGTCGAGTTGTTCGACATTTGTCAGCAGTCTAGCCGTCCCCTACTACGGTCAGCTAATCGTCGCCCGTATATGAAGTACAGGCGTCACGTCACATAAGAAAGTAACGCGTTTGACCAAAACACAATAGAGATCATCCTGCTGACGAAATCGGAAATTTGAAAAATTATTATGCAAGCTTTATGCATTTGTATATAATTAGTATGTTAATTTTTTTTCTCTTTAAAATGTTTCATTCGTGGAAACTCAAATATCCTAAACTATTTGAAACTGACAGCATGCCGATAAAGCGTTTGAATAAATGGGTACTCTAGTGAGCTGTAAATACTTGTAACAATGGTTTAATTTTGGTACAAGTCCAGCTTGAGCATTTTTTCCCATAGATTTTCACATTTTCTTTATTCCTAATTTATTATTTAAAATTAACATTAGCTCCATTTTTTTGTTTGTGGAAAGCGTCCATGTTCAGATTGTTTCCCACGCTGTACAGACAAATACAATCCTTTCAACTATTAAAATATTAAAGTTGAGACATGTGGAATTTGTGACATTAAACTTAAGAATCATATGCAATTCTTAGAAGGGGTTGAGTTGTATATCATTTGTTAAATATACAGGCGACTTGAATCTTTTTCATATACCAGGCTAGACAGGTTAAGAAATGGGGCGGACACGATTTTTCATCATAGCCGACCAAAACTAAGCCTTTATTGAATTCCCTCGGTCTTGATTAGGCCAAAAATCCCTGGACGCACCACCACCCTTCCAACGGCCACGGTCGCGGCAAAGATGCACTTAGGGTGTCGACCCCGTGTTGCCATGGGAACAGCGAGCTCGATAGCTTCGTTTCAAAAACGGGGAAATGTGCACATAAGCCGGCGGCAGAGGAGGCGGTGGAGGAGGACGGCACGGCGAGGCCTCTCACCACGGCCGCCCGTCACGAACCTACACAAACCATGGGGGCTAATGTTTAAAAAGGTCTTAATTGTTTATTCTACGTCTAAAATTAGATGGGTGTGGCCACCGACCATCCGGTCCCAGTCAAAAAATCTCTCTTTATCTTCCCAACGATAACAAACGCCGTCTTTTCATCAATAAAAACTAACAAGCAGAGCATAAAACGGTGCAGGTCGCCCAAAGACAGAATAAGATAAAACAAAAATTGATATATTACCTGAAAAAGGCGATCTATTGTTTGCAGCGATGTTTGAAAGTAAAAAATAAGAAAAAGCTTAAAAAGAAATCAAGTAACGTACAAAAATAAATTAATGCGCAGATAAAAATTATGAAAGTAGATTTAAAAGAAAAGTAATGCTTCTCTTCTCGTGCCTTCTTTTTAAAGTAATTTTCAATTTAAAAACGCCAAAGAAAGCAGAACCCAGAGTTTGTTAAAGCGATGGAAAAAAGTATGAATGGAAGCAAACATTTACTAAAGCGTTATAATATAATTACAAAGAAATACAAAAACAGGCAGGAAATGTGTGATGTTCTGTTTTGTAGATACGGTTGAAACAAATTGTTTTATTTATTTTTTATTATTGAATATAGGAATGTAGACAATAATGAAAGTGTGATGTCGGTTTGGGGGGTTGAGAAGCGTAGGGATTGAACGGACGCTAACTGCGAGAGAAACGAAAATGGCGGCGGGAGCGGCCCTTACCTCGTATTTGATGTCGGCGAGCCTGAGGTAGGTCTCAGCTTTGAGGCAGTACGGCGACAGAGACGGGATTACCGGCGTCCTGGAAAACTGGAATAAATAGACGACGTCCTTTTCGAAATTGGTCTTATGGACGAGCGGCTTCGGAGGCTGAGGTTCCGGCGCCGGGGCCGTTGCGGCTTCTTTTTCCACTTCTTTCTCTTTTTCCTTCTCCTTGGACTCGGGCTCTTTTGTATCCTGCGGGACGTCTTTCGCCGTGTCCTGGACTTCTTCTTTTTTAGCCTCTTGCTTGTTGTTCTCTTCCGCCATTATAAATTATAAAATAATGTTTTGAAAATAGGTTAGAAACGGGAAATGGTACGTGCACTGAGTGAACTGTTCCAACGGGCGGTTTGTTGCCGACTGTCGGATGATCCGAGCTTGGAGCTGCTGGCGCTGGTTTGGGGCTCCAGCCTGGAATTGTGACGTCACGCGACTCCCTCCCCTCTTCGACACACCACACCCAACAATCCAATTTCTTTAGACACGATCTATTCCGTTTGGCTTAGGGCCCCATTTCGAAAACCCTTTTTTTTAAGGTTTTCGTTTCTGCCCTTTTCCGATTTATTATCGGGCCCTTTCAAAGGGAAGAATACGCCTTACATAACGCACCCCTTCCTCAGGGGATACCAGCAAGTAAACGCCTAATAATTTAATTCACCGGTTTGTCCAACGTCCCGGGAACCCCCTCTAAACAGAAAAACAGATACGCCCTGTATAAAAATCAATGTCATATTTACGAATTTCTCTCTTTAAATCCACACATATTTTTATTACGCTTTGAATTAAATGAAATGGCAATAATTTATCGATATCTCATAAAATGGTCCATTCTACCACAAATATTGGGACACAGGACAGCATATCCATGTAATCTTTCTTATTAGTCATTTTTCTTGGGAGCGAAACTATATTAAACATTGTATTTTTAACATAATTAATAAGTAATATTGACAGCTTGCGTGCGTTTGCAAATCTGAGGAAGGGATATAGAAAGAAACTAGTACTTACTACATGTATATTCGATTGATGACACATTTTCGTGTAATGACGACGTATAATTAACTGAATATATATTATAAAAATAAAAATCGGTATTTTATATTATTACATATATATTCAATTATACATAAACCATTTATAATTATAAATAATTGAATATATTTAATAAAAGTAAAAATAATGTATTTTCATACAAGTGCTTAAAAGTTAATTAAAACCTAAAACTGGCAAGTCTTTACTTGGGGAAAGATAATTTTGTGCTCACACTTTTAAGCAGCTGTCCGAATTTTGGATAATATATATTCACCATGAGCCAGAAATATACGACCACGTCTTTCAACGTGAATTTGGTTTGAAACACTACCCTTAATACACATATGTTTGGATTATTTCATTCAAATATAACTTAGTGATGAAGAAGAAGAATTATTATGAGAATTTGTTGGTAAGCATTTTTTTCTTATTATTGATGAGATTTTTTTAATATATGTATGCTGCCGAGAAAAACTTGCTTCAAAATTAATTCATTGTCTATTTTGTATGTGCATAGGAAAACTTGCGTTCAGCTCAATGTTAAGAAACAATTTTGCCTTTAAAAAATTGTAAAAATAAAAATAAATTTTTCCATAACACCCTACTAAATAAAACACTCTATGACTTTCAGAAAATTGAGTATTCTAACATATCATAACTGATAAATTAAAAAATAATAGCCATTAGGACTTCATTTATACTTGCTGCACAAAAAGTCGATTTATTGAAAAATTTTATGCAACATTTGACCATTCTTTAATAAGTGTTATTTTTTAAATATAAATAAGGATTTTGTTTCCTTTGTCTTATCGTATTTCAATATATAAACCATTAACTTGAAAACATTTTAATAATTTTCCTTGTTGATCAAATATTAAAAGCTGTCATGTTCGTACAATATTTTTGTTAAAACATGAGATTTGAGGTAGGGTACGTAATATTTTAATAACTTAAAAGTTTACGCAGCTATGATTTGACAAATAGTAACTCCAGTTTTGAATAAGTTTTAATATTCAATTATTTCTATAATTTACTTTACGGTTGGTCACCGCCGGATGGTATGAATAACTGTGAATGAATGGTATATTTGTTCGGCCGGGGGAGCATTATGAGTATGAGAAGAGATCAGACCTCATATGAAACACAAGAGGGCATATGTTTCCGATTAATAAAATTGTGACGTTCACTGAAGCCCCGATGGGATTAGTAAAAAGAAACTATAAGTATACGTCGACTTAAAAGAAATCGGAATAGAAAAAAAGTGTATTTATAACAGCTTAAAGCAGGGGTAGAGCCTGAGCCGTGAACTGTTAGATCCTTGAGTAGTTGTTGGTATTCGAATGACGGATTTCGTCTTGGGATGAATTAAACATCTGCCAATGCCCTAGTCTTTCACACTCCATATCTATTAATCGACCGCGACTTAGTTTGAATCCTAACTCTATAGGCAAACATTAGGCAATCGTTCATTAATCATGCGCACATGCCAGGATTAATTTCAATTATGTTTACACAAGGAAATAGCTACTGAAAATCCGTTTATTTAAGAATTAGATGTAGAAAAACATATTTTTTATAAAACGTTGCTTGTTTGTAAAAAAAGAAAAGAATATTCTTACAAAAGGAAGTATTGGCTATTATTGTAACTGGAACGCATGACTTATTTCTGAAATTGTATCCATTATTAGTTGCAAAATCACATAACATAATATATGATAACAAACTAGACTCAGGACCAAAATATCTTTAATTGCAAATAGTATTTACATATACGAGATTATTTATTGGAACAAATGTATTCATTTGATAAATCGAGATTATCCCCAATTACCTTCAGGCACAGCAAGTACTCTGGGATAGTGTGGATGTAATTTTTTAACCAAAATAAAATGGCAAATTTTATCCAATCACCCCGAGGAATATCGAGTACTTTGGAGAAATGTAGATGTAATTTATTAGTATGAATTGAAAGGCTTATCTCCAATTACTCCGAGGAATACAGAACACTTGAGGGTAGTTAGAATAAAGCGTGGGGTGTGAAGGTAATTTATTAGCGTGATCGAAAAGGCCATATCCCCAATTTTGCTGAAAAATATCGAGTACTCCCGGATAATGTGAATGCTATCCAGTCTACTTTATCTTGATTATTATGTTGTACGTCATTTTGTAAACAATTAACGAAGCCCTGAGGTTCAAAGAGGATAGCAATAAGATAAAGTAAATAGAGTTCGTTACCGTGATACCTTAAAACATCATAACACGGATGAAAAAATTAGTAAGTTTAAAACGCGAGAAAAAAAAAATGCAAAGGTAGAAAGGGAGGACTGGCGAAGATCAGTGTAATTTGCTTGCCCTAAAAAATTTAAATATTAATTTTTGTAATAGGCTTCAGGAATGACTGCCATAGTAACAAAAATGATATACGAAAAGTTATTTATTCATTGTTAATTGAATGTGGTTTGAAAGAATATGTGCAATTGCTCACAAACATTATTAATTTCTCGTAAAATGGGGAAAAGATGTTTATGGCATACATAATTTGTTTTGTTACAACCCAAACACACACATCTCTGAGAATTATATTTTTTAAAGTTATGAATAATCGACAAATAAATCGTTATTGAACGGAGTGAAATAATTTTTAAAAAATTATCAATTATTTATACGAATAATTTGTATATACTTTATTTACAAATCATCATCATGGGTCATCCATAAATTGAATATGCATGAAAATTCCATACATAATTTTTTTTCGTTTTCAAAATAAGATTATGAGGGAGAAGAGTGTGATTTTTATCATTTTTCAATGCCTTAAAGCACGACCTTTTAGCCGTAAAACTAAAACTTGAAAAAAGTTACATAGAAAATAGTTGTTTTTCGTTTTTGTTTGTTTTGCATGGAATTTTGGTTACTCGATAACTTCAATTCTTCTTCTTTTGGTGCTTCGATCAAAAATACTTCGTCCTCATTACAATTCCATCAGAACCAATTCAAATTTTTACATCGGTTTAAATAATACAAGCTTTTACCCGATTGATTTTACTTATCTGTCTGACTAGATTTGACCTTTAGTATAATAATCGTTTGGATCTCTTGTTGATAAGCAGTAGTGCTAGCTAGAAACGAATGTGATTCTTGTTCAATACGATATAACTGTTAAGATTATATCTTTAACTGTAAATTCTCAATTATTTTAACATATTACAGAATATAATGTATTAATTTTTTCCATTGGTCTTATTTAATACTAAACTTTGTAAACATCGATTAGACATATTGCGTCGTTCAACATTTAATAAATATCAATGTTTGAATATATCGTAATAAAGATTTGATAATGAGCCGATATGGTGTATAAATACTTACATCCTTTTTTGACATTGCTTTAGATTTTGGCGGTTTCGAAGTAATTACGTATTTTGGAAAGATTGTCCTTTCACCAATATTTATATTCCGATTGGTCTGAGCCCATGTTAGCAAAAGAGTTTTGTTAGTTTAATTATAATTATCAAATACAGGGTTCAATTATTTCTGAGTGCTAATGAACGTTTATCCAGAAGGCCTAATCGACAAACGGATAGATTTTGACCGTTTGACAATTACGTTATTCCCAGGGCGGGGTTTTTCAAAGTACACGATTTACCAGTATATAAAATAAAATTATCAAAAGTAGATTTTGGTCTAATATTCGGGGTCAGTAACATACTGCGTCCTTTGAGAGCGATTGCACGTTCAGTACTTATCACACTGGTGGGTCCTACCTGATCAAGGAATTTGACAGTAGGCTTTAGTGGTTGAATTTCTTCTAAAAATACTTTATACATCCCAAAACACTTCCTCCTGTGGGCAAATATAGCGTCACAGTTTGTTAGCATGTTGGTATCTCCTCTCCTTCTTTGCAGAATATTGCCTTACATTGTTGCATCTTGTAGTACCTTGTTGTTAGTTATTTGAATTAGAAGTTTTTTTATTCATTTCTTCCCTTCGAAAATTTGCCAGAAAGCTCTTCGACTGTTTATGTCCAATGAGTGAATTTCACTGTTTCCTAATGTTCAATTTGTGTTTTTCTAAGATACTCATTACTTATAACACAGAAGGGCTCAGGACCTCAGCGGTATCGCATCTCTCTCTCTCTCTCTCTCTCTCTCTCTCTCTCTCTCTCTCTCGTTGTCCTCTATTCCCACATGACCTGGGACTCGGCACAGGGCGACTTTGTCACGTAACTTACCTAATCTGTTTAGTTCAGTTTTTCAATTCAGCACCACCTTTAAGCTAATGATGAAGTTAGTGCTTTGTTGTCCTTGGCTAGTTCAACATATATCAATTACATGGCCGTCAGTTTGAAAGAAATCGGTGTATCTTCCCATGGGTCTGAATATTTGGTTCCAGGATTCCTGTACTTCCTGCGTTCTAGATTCGTCAATGTACCAACAGGTTAGGCTCACAACTGAAAATTTTTACTTTTTCCTATTATTTTTGGCTAATTCGATTTATTTGATCATTTTGTTTGAATTCATTCTATTCATGTCGTCTCTTGGCGGCCACGAGTATCGGATTAAGCTGATACTATCTCTCCATTTTAATTTTATCCCAATAGAGGGTTTCCCTTTGGCACTGTTAATAATAGATTTAACTCTTCTCATAATCAATGGTGGAGGGAGGATTTAATCCCAATATTTTCTTTAGTTGTGGGACATGTTCACATCGCTCCAGTTATACTGACGCATGCGAGTTGTCTGTAATTTCGGAGTTCTCTCTAGTTTGCTATCTGTTGTACCTTATCTACGCTATTGCACCATATGTGAGGATAGGTCTCCCCATCATGGTGTACATTCAGACCAGGGATTCTGGACTGCATCCCCCAGTTTTTTACTGCTGTTCTTCTGCGCACCATCAATGCGTAGAAATATAAAGTTTAAAAAAATTAAGTATTAACCTGAAACAAAATTTCATAGTAAATTAGCTGTTTAGGACGTTTAAAAATGATAAAAGCGTAAAAGTTTTTCTTCCTAAAATGATTAACATTAGCTTTTTGTACAATAAACGGCCTTCTTAAATCATTAAATATCTATAAGATACTGCGTTCCCTCTAGATTTATCAAACATTATTACATCTTAAATAAACTCTATGATGTGACTTTTTATCAAAAATTTCTAAAAAAGTCTACCAGAAAATAAATTTAACGCAAGCCTAGATTAAATTGAGTTATGGCCGCAAGTAAGCTTTGGTCAAACCCAATCGACAAATTGACCGCTTTATTCGAACAATCGTTTTATTTCAAAAACGTTTACCATCAATTTTACTTTCAGTTCTTCTGTTGTGTTGCTCGTAAACCATTATAACGTTAAGAATGATGGCCGTTATTATTTCTCAGTCATAAGTCATAACCATTAGTTTAGCCGGTCTTTCTTTGAACACCATTTCATATGTATGGAAGATTTATCCACCAAATAATGCCTCTATTGCCCTATACCATAACACAAACTAATATTATTAGTATGGGGGCTTGAAATTTGTAAAATGCTGTTGAAAAAGTAAAAAAATACAATGTACAAGTTGTAAAGTCAAAAGTATAAGAAAAATTGTTTAAAATACAATTCAGAAACAGTCACTAATAGTACAAATATTTGTAAAATACCAGCCTACTATTAATACAAGACCTCGGTCGCCTGTGTTATCAAAAAAATAGTGCAAACTTCCAAAGGTTTGATTACTTTTCAGAAATGAAGAACAGATTACTGACCTTGTGGCATTACAGAATGTACTTAAACAATTAATGTACACGAAGAATTAATTTAGACTTTGTAAGTGTTCTTGATTTCAAAAAACGGTTTCAAATACAAACGTACAGACTGTCATCTGACATAAGCACGCTTAGAGATACAAAGGAAAGCAGCAGGTACTATTCCAATGGACTTAACAGAGTTCAAACTTCGATTTATTGGTTGTAAATGTTGTAAGCGATAGTTCTACTCATCAGAACCGTTCTGGTGTTCTCGTGAATTGATAGACTCCAATTTAAATATTTCTGCACTTCCATTTTTCCTACTTATCCCTAAATACCCAAAGCAGTAGTTCTTTTCTTGTCACTGGCTTTCTCCATTATGACACAGAAAGTGTTGGTGCTTATACTTTACAGTTCGTGTATTTGTAAGTAATATTAATACTTCATTCCTGACGGCACTTCACGATGTCAACAAATTATTGAACAACCTGTTAACGAACAACGCTGTTTTTCGGGACACAATGATACAATATGAACATAGAAATAAAATGAATTTGGGTAGTCGCTTTTACTTAAGGAAAGTTAACAAAGCCTTTCAAGAACGACCATCCTTTACAAAAAGAGTACAATATAAACAGTTCATATGGACCATGTTGTACATAATTAATAATGAGTTAAAAAACGCAATTATTTTTTAATTATTTTAAGCGCAGAAGTATGGAATGTTCGTAGAGCACGTACATGACTTGCTGGTAAGTTTTCCAATCGTTAAAGACTTTTTGTTTTATGTAACAATTTACATGATTTGCTGGTAAATTTTCCAATCGTTAAAAGGCTTTTTGTTTTATGTAAAAATTTACATGATTCATTGGTAAGTTTTCCAATCGTTAAAAGACTTTTTGTTTTGTGTATTTCATTTCATTGTTGCGCGTTAAGTCTGAGCAAAACGCTAGTTTAAAAAATTAATACGAAATAGACGACGTGACCGCGTTTACAGTCAGGAAGTCCAGGTTCTCGATTTGTACATGGTGTGTCCTTCATTCCTCGATGCGCCAAAGCAAAGCTCCCAGGAATGCTCAACGAAGGTCGGCGGTTTTAATATCTGCATTCCCAAGAGCTCGTTCATACTGAATAACAGGGAAAGAGAAAATTTACCGATCGAATTTTTGTTTTTCACACTGTGTCCAGTTTGACGCGTTGAACGTTTGAATTTAAACTGATGATTTGTAATGAAAGGGAATCGGGCCGAAACCGGTAGTACAGATGTATCTGTACGGCTGGAACATTTTAGACTTTCATTAAAAGAATAATCAGAAATAAGATGATAGAACCCGCATCTCGCGCTGACTCATTGAATTAACGAGCATCATTGTTATCTCGTCTGCGTTTTGAGGCCTCCCTTACACTCAACCTCGAAAAGACAAGGAAAACCAACTTCACTGTGATGTTTGTACACTTTTACTTTTCAACTTGACAATTCACAACGAAATTTAATTACGACATTGTTCACAAAATTTCAAAATATTTTCCTTTGGTTCTTTTATATAAAACTTTTTAGCCTAAAAAAATCTGTTTTCCAATAAATCCGAAATTTGAAGAGCAAATTAACCTTTTAACATTTATATCACAGTTTTAAATTGTTTATCTTTCAAATTGGTAAAATTAGTCACCTAGTGTATCGTTAAAAAATCAAATAAAACATTCAATAAATATTATTTTATCTTATTGAGTATAACAAAACTATCGATAATATACTTAAAACAAGAGCCGAAGCAAACTGAAGGTACATAAGCTAAAAGTTTCTTTAAATTATCAATTATGGGTCGATCCTGGTTACTTATTTATTATGTTAAAATGTTAAATGTAATTCTTCTCCCTCATAATTTTATTTTGAAAACGAAGAAAAATTATAATCGAATTTCGATGCCTATATGTTCACTACACACCTATATTCACTTTATGGATAATGTGAATTTTAAATATATACGTATTATTCCTATAAATATTGATAAATTGTGGTTTTTTAAAAATTATTTTACTGTTCATAATGACTTTTTATATTTTGTTTTTACATAACTTAAAAAAACATACTTTTCATAGAATGTTTTACCAAAATAAATTTATATGCCACAAACCTCTTTTCCGGCTTACGCGAGAGCCTAATAGTGTTTGTGAAAAATTGAACAAACGCATTCATAAAATTTAAAAAATTACACTGTTTTAAATCTTTTTGGTGACCATTCTTATAACCTAATATAGAAATTACGGTGTATAATGTTTTTTAATCATTCTAGGGCAGGCAAACTGTATTGGCCCTCGCCAACCCACTCTTCCTTAGCTTTGAATCCCTTCTCTTATCTTTCTCGCGTTTTAAACCTACTAATTGTGCAGGCAGATCTTCGCCCCAAGAGCTGTGGAAAATTCAAAACTGGGTCTGCCCCTTTTCCCAGACCATTTTTTTGGGACTCCTCTGCATGCTGCTTCGTTTAGGTGCAGCCACCACTCTTTCCATAAAATGAATCATAAAATAGCAGGCATGTATGTAAACAAAAGTTTTATGATATCATGGTAACCAACTCTCTTTTCTTTGTCCTATCCTATTTGCTGAATAATACAATGCTAATCCGCCTAAATAATATAATGTATATTAATAAATATTACTGCAAACATTTACTTGTTTTATTTATTTATTTTTGATTTTGATTTTGACATTTTGATTTTCTCTTTTTCTTTATATTTATTATCTTGGAATGGTTGAGTCCAGTTTTTTTATTGTTTCCATAAGTTTAAATGGATTTTGCGTTACCGTCAATCAATATTTATTGCATATTTCGATTTGTTTTAACCAGAGTCAGTTTGTGATTTCTTGTTTTGCTAGATAATATTGTATGCTTTTATATAGTGAGGAGTGCCTATAACGTTATTACTGGCACAAAGACAAAAGAGAAAAAGGACACATGCCAAACCATAGTAATAAGCCAAAACATAGTAGTATGTGTGTAGTTTCGTCGTAAGATATTACTGTTAAGTAACCAGCTCTTTTCTTTATCCTACTACTATCCTCCAATCACGCTAATAAATTACATTCACCAGGCATCATTCAAACTATCACAGAGTACTCGTTATTTTTCCAGGAATTTGATAGGTAAGCCCCCTCCAATCACGCAAATAAATACATACTTTCAATAAATAACAAATCACATACATGTTGGCACAAGGATTTATATAAAATTAAAAATATTCATTGCCCGGATGTTAGAACGTAAAACATCATAACTGAATAAGAAATTAGTAGATTCAAAACGCGAGAAATTTAAGAAAATACCCCAACCATCCCTAAGTAAGTTTAAACATTTTAAAACGCAAACTCTGAAATATCTCGATTTAAAAACCAATGGACTTATGCTACTTTTAAAATAAACTGTTCGTAAACTGCTCGAGAATGAATAGGGATATTTGTAATTTATTCTTATTCTATTAATTTTAATTAAATTAACCGGTAAATTCTTGTTCGTTGGATAAAAAGAAATATAAAGTACAAACCAAAAATTTAAAAAAATGTTAATCCTCATTTTTAACAATAGAATTACTTAAAAATAATAAACCAGATTACTCATTTTATAAACAAACCTTTTCTCGAGGCCTGCCGTATGTATTGTAAAACTTTATAGTAAATTACAAAAGCTGGAATTTGGCTACAAGAAGTAATAGGCTCAGCTCTGCATATGTGTGTATATATGTACATGTGTCCACGGCAGATTAAGCTAATATAAATAATTTCAAATCCAAATCAATTTTTAAAGGTATAGATCTTATAAACAAAGAAAATATAACATTAAAAGTTAATTAAGCATGAAGTATGATGCCCTCTCAATAATGCCGTTTAGAACAAGAAATGTTTTACCGTTTAAAGTTTTCACGAACCAAATTCAATAGCGCCACAAGTTTTAACAATTTAATGGTACAGACGCCCGCGGCACCGGAGAGATCCCAGTCTAACTTTCATCTCAACTTCTCACCTAGACTTCACGCTTCTTCCTGTCAACCTAAAGTTATTTTGTAATAAGGGACATGCAGGATTGTTTTATTTAAACAATAAAGAAGGAAACCTCTTCGTGCTCTCCGTATTTCATGAAAATATTGTCTTTAGGAATGTTAATTCGACAGCATTAACATAAAATATCATCCAGTAGTTGTTTTGCAAGTTTATTCTTTTCAACTAATACACCAACTTCACGAACTCCCATGTGGTAAAATATATCTGAGAGTGTATTTATGAATATCGAATGTAGATTTTGATTTACAGATTTGTTTTCCATAAGTTGTATTCGGTTGATTCAATGGTATTATTGCTTTTTACTTTTTTCACTTAGTCCGCATTAAATATAAGAAGCATTTTATTTTCAAAAATACATTAAACATAAAACATTTTAGAGGAAAAATATATGAAAAATTCCCAGGTATTACAAATAAATAAAATAAAAAACACGTTTTAAATATAAAATTAGATGAAGGTACATGAATTCAATAAAAAAGACGATAAGAGCATTCAAGTACATACTGTACAGAACAAATCAATGAGCAAAAATAAACATTAACGTCTACTTACACATTACTTATCACAGAAATTTGTTAAATCAGGTACATTGGCAGACACAACTTTTTAACACATCTTCGTTATTTTTTAAACTATACAACTTAAATAGCTTATGCTTGTATTTATGGTAATTAAAGTCTTCCTTGCTCCATTTTTGACATGTACGTATGAGCCTATTTATACCGAATTATAACAATTTTCAATTGTACTATTGGGGTATGTCTAGGGTTACGTGTCTGAATCTGGCGGAGTACAAAGTGGAAACCCTCCAATAATTCTTAGAGCAGCATTTTGTACAACCTGGAGTTTACCAAAATTAGATTTAGACATATTTCTCCAAATGGAAGCATCGTAGTTTGTATACCGTAAGGACGTTTGGGTAATGATTATTAAAAATAGGTAACATTCCATAAGATGGTTTATAATTTTTTCAACCTGATAACTAAAATAAGTCTGCAATCCGTGTACATTCCAAAGTATTTGACATTCTTAATCCATGGTATTGACAGGTTATTTCTTCCGTCATGATTGACAATGTTTGGTCTGCGTCGAGTAAACAGTATTGCCGCCATTAGGTCTGATTCTCCATTTTTTATCCGATTGGTTATTCTCTGCAGATGGAATCAACCCTAAGGCTATAAAGACATACCGTCAGCGAAGAGACCCAGATGTAGATCTATTGACCGGGGCGTAATATACTGCGGCATTTAAGAGCTATTGTTTCCCCCGTTCTCTGGCTAAAGTACAGAACAGTGCTTGCTTCAGTGGTTGACTCTTTTCAATGGTCACATTGTACATCCCAAAGAACTTCCTCCTGCGGTCAAGGGTAGCACTACAGTTTGTTAATATGTGTGTTGTCTTCTCTGCCTATTTGCCTATGTGCCGCTTTGGATTATTCTACTCTTCTTTAAGTGTTCATTTACCTTGCATTGTCCTGTTAACAATCCTGTTGAGATTCGCAGTTTTTTCTGTAACTTCTTTCCTTCCGAAATTTGTTAGGAAATTCTTGGATTATTTATGTCCAATGAATGAATTCCATTGTTCCTTCATTGTCGTTTTATCCTTCTGTTTGAAGTAACCATTGATTGTGTGGATTACTATCCCACAGAAGGGTTGGGGTCCTATCAGAGGTGTAGCAGCCCCTTTCCTTGCAAGGGTGTCCGCCTTCTCGTTGCCTTCTACCCCCATGTGTCCTGGGACTCAGCAGAGGCTGGCTTCGTTCTCTGCGTACCTAATAAGTTTAATTTGGTTTTGTAGTTCAACACCATATTTGAACTAACGACATATGAGCTTAATGCTTTGATGGCTACTTGTCTGTCTGATAAGATAGCCTATGTTCTTGTTTTTGTCCCTTTAGTCTAGTTGAACTGAGTACTGAGAACTGAGTCTTGAGTGCACGGACCTCACTTGGAAGATGTTCCGAGTATTTGGTTCCAGGACTGAATATTCCTACCCCTATACCTTATTGTGTTCTAGATTCATCTGTGTACCAAAAGATGGTGCCATTCTTAAAAATCATAAATAAGGTTGGCCCAAGAACAGACACTTGGGGACCCCCACCTCTTATACTTTTAAAGATGACCTTATGCTATAAAGTACAAAGAATTTCCTGTAGGTTAGGTAAATACTAATTAAATGTGTTATGTAGTTAAGAAATTGATAGGGCATGAGTTTAAATATAGGACACCTTCGGTGCGAAACAGTCGAACGCTTTCTCCACTTCAATAAGTACATCCCTATGTTTCTTACATTAAAATTATGGAAAATCATATCCACCACTACGGCCAGCTACACAGAAGTAGAATGCAAGGGTTTGAAGCCAAATTGGCAAGGCATAGTAATGTTATTTCCATTTAAAGCGTCCCTAATTCTTTGCACTATTACGTTCTCCAATTTGCTAGGTGTGTTTAGGGTTACCGCATGTAATCGGATTCCAATGTGGACTTCTGTAAAAACATCCAATAATTGTTACAGCAGCGTTTTTAACAACCTGGTGCTTAGCAAAATTGGATTTAGTCATATTTCCACAATTAGGAGCATTTTAAGTTATTAAGGACGTTTGTATAATTTTTATTTTTACAGTCCATACCCCGGCTGTTATTAAAACGTCCGCGATTCCACCTTATGCTCTTATTTATGAAATCTTAGATTTTAGAATATCCCATATGTCTAGAATTCGGCTTTTAAACTAGAATACTCGTTTTCTTTCCGTTTATAAGGAAGAGAGATTGCAGGATTTTCAGACAGGGAAAGCGTTAGTAATCGATAGACACCCCGTGCAAATCGTTTTCATGAATCCCAAGTTACGTCGTCTGCTGTAAAGCCGTCGGTTCCTTGCTCTACTTGTTCTTGGTGAAATTCTGCTGTAATGAATTTCATTTTTAAACATTTGCAGGCAAATAATTTATATTTTCTCCTTATCCATGTTAAATATCAGCATCACTCTCTCTCTCTCTCTCTCTCTCTCTCTCTCTCTCTCTCTCTCTCTC
>CM077111.1:21215380-21252210 GCA_039619505.1 Cimex hemipterus | reverse complement strand
TCTCTCTCTCTCTCTCTCTCTCTCTCTCTCTCTCTCTCTCTCTCTCTTTCTTTCTTTCTTTCTCTCTTGGATGAGATGATCGGAAACGAACAAACTATACATGAAACCCTAAAACATCTGTTTGACAAAGCTCTTTCTCTTTTTTAAGAAAAATTGTATTTTTCTCTGAATTTAAAACTTAACGTTACGACTTATTAATTAGTGCTACTGAAGGTTATGAATAAAATGCCTGATATATTTCCGAATCAATCTTATTAAACACATATTTCAATGTAAACAATATTGCGCAACTAAACACAAGATTTAATTATCACTTTTTTAACTTATTCGAGTGCAAAAATATCTTATTGCGTTAGTTGAGATAAGACGTTTCTTTACTATTTGTTACGCTCTTTCAAAGATGAAAATAAATCAACAAATTGCATTTTTTCTCCTTTTCTACTTTATGAGATATTTCTTTTTATAAACCCGTATTATATTTAAAGAGAAATATTTGTTATTTCAAATGATTAGTGGTTATTATTTTAATTAGTGTATCGATTTAAAGAAGCCATGTGATTCTTATAAACGCCATTAAACGGTTAAATATGAAATGGCACGCACTTATGATACAAATGTTATAAATAAAAAAAACTTGATTAAAGAACGGTGGCCGGGTCGGCGAGAAGCTCTCACAGATCAAGAGCATTGTTTCTCGTAGGGACTAAATCGAAGAAGGTCATCCTCCTCTGATTAAAAATTAGGCCATGTAAGGTGGACATGGACACTTTCTTTTTGACGCGTTTGCGTCCGGCATTTAGAGAAAGGATGCTCGATGTGTCCACCTAATTGAAGGGTGCAACTCCTTGGCTCTATATAGAAACTATGTAGGATTGTCACTAGATACGCGAATCGTGCTTGAGCACAGCAATGGGTATCTGGGGCCCCTATTTTTTGTAAGAAACAGGGTTATTTTATTGTGTATGATTTTATTCTGTAGATGTATATTTATTTACATGAATGTGTAATTTGAGAGGGTAGATGGTGGAATATCAGTACCCATCGACCTTCAATTAGATTAGTCATATAATGTGTATAGAAGGAGGAATATTGTATACTCCATTACCAATTGAGCAAATGGTGAATGAGTTTGGATCAAGGAACTGCATGTTTGGAATGCTGAATTGACCTTCTTGCACATGGAGCCCAACCAATGTGGCTGGACTGCCATCACTCGGAGTGGGATTATCGAGGCGTGGACTGCAAAAAGTGATAAGCTCAATTCAGTATACATTTACATGCAGATTTGAGGTTATATGAATCCAAACCCAAATGAAATGGCACTTAAATTTTTTGTAGACAACATTTATTATAGTTTTAGCAATATATTTAATTACTACTAATTTTATTCAGAAAACTTTTTTGCTTAGAATAGTTTGCAATATTAAATATACAGGAAGGTAAATTAATGCAGTCTTTGAAAATATCCCTGGTCCTCTGATGATCATCAATTTTTAAAAATGAGCTAGGAAATTTTCCTTTGAGACAAATTCCCATAGACATACAAACGGCAGAGGAAATTTGACAACTTGTCACCATCAATTTCTGATAGAGAAATTTCAGGGGGATGATTAACCTTTTCCTTATTTGTGGTGGATTTATTGAATCCTACAGCATAGATCACCAAACAATATTCGCTGCCAGCCAGATGTTTCATACAAGTATGCTTACGTAAAACGTTTCATGATAATATGTAGTTAAAACGTTTAACATAAATATTTCAAGGACAAGCAGGGAAATGACACTTTTAGTAACTTAATTTTATATAGTTATTAAATAATTCTTTCCATAAACCACTTTTAAATTAAATTTAAACTATTTCATGAATCATTTGTTAACTTGTATATAGATATTAATTGTAATTATTTGGATTTTCTTGGTTGTATCACAAGGTATTTTGAATTTTTTTTAAATAATATTCACTGTAAGATCTCTTATAACAAAATTATTTCCATACTTTGGAATATTCAATTACCATCTGTACTCTCAGGCAAAGTTATATTTTCAGTGAAGCCTCAATAATTCTTGTCCATTAATTTTTTTCGAGAGAAAAGTTTGTAAACACATAAAACTTGAAGGTAGAGGGCGATTTTAATTTTCTAATTAATAACATGAATTCACAAAAGAAAAAGTGGGTGACCTACTCTTTTTGTCACCGATTTTGAGTATGTAAGGTCCCATATGATCATCAGAGTTGAACTTCCTGAGGAAGGGGGTTTGTCTAATGACACAACATCAAAGGACAATTGTTTTAATGTCATAATTGGATTTTGATGCAATGCTCAATTGCTTGTTTAACTGTCTTTAAAAAGTTTTTTATATAAAATTATTTAATATAATATATTGTTCAATTGATTTAAGCTCTAGCAAGCTCTATGCTGTGTATATGTGTGCAAATTAATATACACATATGTACATAATTCAACTTATGGCTTCGGTGATTTAGCAGTCCAAGGTCTCAGCATGCAATTCCTGGATCAAAACCCATTCACAATCTCATTCAATCTTAAATATTTTTTATTCCATTGGTAGAGGAATACTCCATATTCCACTCATTCAACGCTATACATACATATTACTAATCTAATTGAGGATTGACTCAAACATTCTGCCATTGGCACCCTCGCACTGCACTTTCATGCTAATAAATACATATACTGAAGAAAAGAAACATAATGAGATATTTACCAAGCTATTTTTTTTTTTTTTTTTGAGCTTTGTTCGCTAACAATAAATCTCCTGGACCAAAATAATCAATAGCAAAACAAATTGGTTTGAGCAGGAATAAAGAGTGTGACTGTTTTCTTTTAATTTGTTTTTAATATCAGTATATTTTAAAAATATTCTTTAAAAAAATGAGAAAAACCGGACTTTATAGATGATCTTCCTTCTGGTTTTAGACTTATCCCCTAATTTTACTCAATAGTGCAATAGGGGATAAAATAATTTCTTTGAATGAAAACTAAGTCAGAAAATATTCCAATTAACTAAATTGGTAAACAACATGCCATGTGTTTTATAAAGAATTTCAACTATGCCAATTGTTTATTTAATTATATGATATTTGTATGAAAATAATACTTCTGTCTCAATTTTATTAAATTGGCATTTGTTTTATCTGTTTGCACACAGGCATGTACTCTTTTATTATTTAAGCATAAAATAATTATAATGGCTGTCGATTTTATATAATTAATTTTATATTTAAATTACTTTTACCATAGTTTTTAGATCCTTGTTACGAAATTTTTAAATTTTCTCTATTCTCTTAATGTTTAATAGGTGATGACAATTATGCTGATGATATACTGATTTATGCCAGCGATAAAAATTTAAAACCTTGTGATCTTTTTATTCTTAATATAAATACATCATTTAAAGTATTAAATTACACCTTATGGTGTTACTGTGTGGTTCTTCCCCAAGGGAGTGGATCTTATCCTTGGGTTGCAAAATGAATAAAACTAAGGAAAATGAAAGGAAACAATTCAAATTAAGAAATTATTATTGTTATAGTTATTAATAAAATGAAATGAAATGAACAAACTGCAAATTGACTTTGTATAGATCGAACAAATAAACAGAAGTTCCTCTTGGTTAAACAACAAAAAAAAATCCTCTTCTTCTGCAAAATAAAAAGAAACTTGCGGTCTCGCTGGATGAGAATGACTTGATCCCGGGTTCTCTTTTTGGCCAAAGAAATGCCAACGTGTTGCTTCTCGTGCAGCTCCAAGCCAACAGGCCTCTTCCTGTGGAAGTCTCCTTCCTCTGCCTTTTAATTGCTTGCGGAAGGGCTTTTGGCGGCCCTTTAAATTGCATTGTCATAACCTTAATTGTCTAAAATGATTATTGACTTTGTCAGCATTTATAAGGATAAAATGATGGTTAAGCATGTTTTTAATTGTGCAAGGCTTGACATAGACTTGATAAGTAGACAATATTTTGGCATATTACCAGAGTTGGTCTTGGGGCAGGGCAATGGGCCCAGATCATTGTTCTCAGTACCTCAGACCTATAGGGATTTTTAAATCTATATAAGTCTGTGTTATGCTCACATGTGATTCTGTTGTATTTATTGAAATGAATGTAATTTATTAGTGTGAAAGGAAAATGTCATTTAACCCGAGAAATTCTCTGGGGAGTGGATGGACCAAACTTGTTGTGTGTTGTGTGTAGTCTGGTGATCCATACATTATGTATTGCATCTATTCTGTTGTAGGCAACTCAAGGTACAAATGAGAGGGTTAGCATTTTTGTATATAAACTTAGTTTTTATATAAAAGCAGAGTGAATAACCAGAACGAGACTTATGCTAAAACAACCTTCACCAAGACTGGCAAACTCGCTGCTACAATTGTGGATATGGCCAGACTGAGATGAGTGATAGGTCTATTAGCCGGTCTTAGACATCTCAACATCTATAACATGGATATATTCATCATCAGCAGCCAGATTATGATACTCAAAAGTTTTAAAACTCAAAATCTGTGAAAGGTCAGCAAAAGAAGGAAAACATGCAGAGGGCCGAAGATGACCTCAGCTATTTGTGTTCCCAGAACCTCCCAAATTATACTTATTGACAGGACAGTATTTTTATAGAAAATGTATATTGTGCATCATTAATTTAATTTCTTTAAGGTCACTAAAGCTCGAAGCAAATTATTTTTATTTGGAATTTCTTCATTCTTCGATTATTTTTACTGTTTTCATAATAAGAATAAATTGAAGAAAGAATTGAGTTGATAGATTTGATAGAGAAAGAGACTCAAATTAGGCCCGCCCATGTTTACCTAAATCTTGGTACATTTACACAAAAAACTTCCTTTGTCAACAAATACTTGGCTTTTTGTAATAATTGATTAAAAACGGCTTATTGGGATTTCAGAAATTTAATGATTACAAGGTACAGTAAAGTTAAAACTATTTGGCAATATACACTTTTATTTACCAACAAAGTCTATTTTTTTACCATGCGTGCAACCATGGATCAAAACTGCAATGTTACAAAATCAAAAAAGTGTGAAAAATATTATTTTAACCACATCGCTAGAAAAAACTGAATAAACAATAAAATGAACATTGTATTTTTTCAAGACATTGAAATATTTTTTTTAAGGCAAGAAAAAAAACAAGCAATTTGAGAAGCAGAAATGAAAACAACTAACTATATTTACTATAAGAATAAAAAAGTAATGACAAATACAGCAGTAAACTGCATTACAATCATATAATGTATCACAAATGGTGAATTCATAATAAAAATACTATTTCCTGTTATATCTAAAAATGGTTAATTGTTAACTGGTAAGTACACAACAATAAATTAACAGATTATTCTATATGAAAGATGTGTCAGACAAATTAATTTCATGGTCCCGTGAAAAATACTAGAAACTAATATTGGAAAAATTTAATAGTTAGAATTTTATTAAGAAAGCAAATTATAATTGCAAGATCACAGGTAATTGCTTTAAAAAATAAAATAAAATAAAATCTAGTTTCTGGAATGTAATTTGATATCCAAACAAATCCAGTTGATGTGAATAAGGAACATTTGCAAATTAAAAAATATTTAGCCAAATTTCTTTCTATGAACCTTTTACAATTATTAAAGGAATAATTGTTAGCAAATGAAACTTTAGTTTATTTATATTACTACAATATACACTATTCTGATACATAAAGTAGCAAAATTGAGAGGGGAAGTATGCACACCAATTTAAAATTTGAATGTGAGTAATAATTTGACGTTTGTAAAATAATTTAAATATTTAACTAATAATAAATGAATATACAAACATTGCACTTTTTTATTATTATCTTTCTAAAACTATATTTACAATTCTCTGTTCTATACAAATAAATGGTGTGGAGATAAATCGAATTTTAACAAAAAAACATTAATATAATAAATACTGGTTTTTGTATACAATTAAATTAAAATCAGTTCACAGAAATAACACTTAAAAAGGACGGATAAAATAAATAAGTATAAATAATATCTAATTGTTTGCCAATTTAATTTCATAGAAGCAAGTATAATAAAATAATAAATCCCAAACCTTCACGATGTATTCACGATGAGAAATCAAGATTTCTACAAGGAATTACTTAATCTTTTTAATTTCAAGAATATTTAATTTAATTTCAAAAACTATTGGTACACATGTACTGTTGAATAGCGTTTACTACTGAATACAACAAAAGTAATTTATATTAAACATAATATGAGATATGTAGTCTTGAATTATACCTTTTTCAACTAATAATTTTACTCCCGTGAAATCTTTCAAGGGGATTCTATTTCAAATATTTTGAGTTTGATTATATCATTATTTACGATGAAGTATGCCATACTTATTTGTTCACAAATGGTCCTCAATCCGATATTGTAAAAAAAATCCTTTTTACAAGTTATATAAAATCTCTAATACAATTTAATTAAATTTAAAAGATTTATCAAAAGTAGGCTTGTTTATATGCTATGAAAATGTTTAGTAAGTGTTGAGAACCATGTTAATTTCCTTAACTGGTTATAAAGATACACTTACAACAAATAAACCTAAACTTATTTATGGTTAATGTTTATCATTTTCTTCTAAAGTAGATGGAAAATAAATTTTTTACCACAACTTGTTCATTTCTATCTCTGTTAATAATTAACAAAGATAAATAATATTAAATATTTGTGCTTTCACTTTAACTTTCACTTTTTCTAAGAGCTGAGCAAACTGCTACTTTTCATATTTAGTTTTAGCTACTAATTCATTTAAATGAAGATAAGACTTTTTTTGTATTAAAAACAAATCCTTGCACAGTTTTATACAAGGAATATTTGTTTTAAAAGAATTAAACATCAAAATGGGATATCGTTTCGCCAAAAAATCAGTAGCTCCATCTCCTGCCCTTGTATTACTGGGTGTGACGATTCTTTCTTAATTTAAATTCAAATTAAAACAATAATTCTTTCATTACATTTCAAGCTTGATGTAGAGATCTGCAGTTTCTTCGTGTTCACTCTCGGTATCCACAGACCCAGATCGATTCATGCCTTTGTTAGACCAGGAATCGCTCATGACCTAAAATTAAAACAATTAACATTATTATTATTCAGCATTAGCAAGTTATATATCATTAAATTGACCAATTTGTTTTAAAACAGATTACAACAAGATCTATATAACAGAATAGTATTATTAAACAGATGACTGATAAAAGTACAAATCTCAACAATGGTAAAGATGATTTTTTTTTTTTTACTAGGGTTCGCAACAGCAGAGGTCATATAAACCCTCAGAGTGCCGGTGTTTTTGAAAAAAAGCCCATTTGTAAGTATGTCGGGTTCAAATGCAGGGCCGCTGGATTCGAACCTGGGACCTTGACCTTACAGTGATGAGAGCTGTGTCAAAGACGAAACCTCGCGGCCACTGACTTCATACTTTATATTTTCAAGTTGTAATTGTCAATTGTAAGTTTATTATTACAATGCATATTCGAATGTAAACAATCAATCAAATCATTAGCATATTCACTGAGGAGATGTAGGAGAATCATCACCAATTATGATTATCTTAACCAATATTTTAATACATATTAATTTTTATGCAAAGCAAGTTGAGATGAAAAATTAGTGTCACATGCGGGACTCAGACCTTCAGTTCTGACGGTGCTCTACCACCTGACAGCTGTGGTGACTTGGTCCCCGAGACAACATTTCTTTATCTCAATTGACAACTGTACTATGTATTTAAATTTTCCCTCTTATTCCACCACACTCAAACATTGTGATTCGTGGCATCATATAGCTACACAATGATGCACAAATTAGCAATGGTAAATTGGGGGACCATAATTACATTACAATTATTCTTATTTGTTATCTTAACAAGTATATATTAATTTTTATGCAAGGCGACTGGGTATCAGCTCTCAGTTCTTCCAAATAAAAAAACTATCACCCTGATAAACAAGTTAAATTAAATAAATCGTGCCGTAAATGCATTAAAGGAAATTAGTCTTTGCTTAGCTTGCATATGAGGTGTATCTCCAAGATCTCAGTATTTTAGACATGTTGAACAAATAATATATATTTGTTCTATTAAACAAAGTAATTGTATTAATAGGTTTATTATTTTTTATACAAAATGTGGTTGTCAAGCAGGGCTTGAACTCACAACATCCATAAAATACCCCTGCACCCTACCAATTTCCCTCTTTTTCATTAATATTCAATGATACTGACATGAGAATGACACTTTGTGTAAAAAAATAATATATCAATTTATTTGAATAAACAATAACGATATATAATAGAATACAATAGATAAGTTTGTTGAAGTAGTGAAGAAGGGTCAGGACTGATAATGCTCCACACCACTTGAACTAATTATTGATCAACCGGTTGCTAATAACTAATAAAACCCACAATACAGATAAAAGGTGAGCACAGTAATATGATGGGACAATAGTATGAAAGGCAGCCAGCCCAGGCCTAAACCAAATTGGCCCACAGATTAATGTAACATTAATAAAGATAGAAATTCTAATTATATAATGGAAAGCATAAAAATAAAAGACAAAATTTAAAAATAATTAATGCCTCTACAATTACAATATAAATTGTAACATGCAACTGTCTTAGCCTGAATACATATTCTGTGTTATTCTTTCTGATTTGATAAAGAAGTTAACATATCTAAAACTGCCAAGTGGGGTGGGCAGAATGACTTCCTCATATTTTGTGCATGCACATTCATATATATTAATCCGATTGGTATAAAAATCATAAGGGAACATCTAGACATTCATAATCTCTGAAAATTTCATAACAATTGGTCCAATAGTTTTAGAGTTTTGCCAGTTACAAGGAATTGACCACAGGCAGACACGGAACCAAATTCGTTCAGAAAGGTCAGAAATGAGAAATGCAAGTGGAAATTTTGATTTTCTAAAAAATCATCTTCCTGCATGAATACAAGGAAGGCTTCCCTACCTTTCGTAGTGTGAAAGCAAAAATATAAATTATGAGTGGTTGTAAGGAATTATGCTACTTTCAACCAAATAAATTAATTGTCAATTATGTTTGATGAAGTAATATTTGGTGAGTTTTCAATATGTTTTTTGCTTAACTTAATTGTGTGATTTAAGTCTGACAACCATAACAATTAAATAAATTTCATTTCATACATTGACTCAAAAGTATTAATATTTTTAATAATTTGCTGATTGTTTTTTATATTGAAAAGCATATTGACAAGTAGTATAATACATACTATTATAATGTAATAACCAAATTACAAAAATTTTCATTCGATCAAATTGTCACAAAATGCATTCAACATGCCACACAATCTGCAGACTAAGGTTCATCTGGTAGATTGTTGATAGTTCACAGCATTCATTTTAAAACATTAATTAATAAAATCACAACACTGTTTATTCAGTAAAAAATTATTTATGAGGCTACAATAAAAAACCTAATTGACTGTTTTGGATTTTTTATTAATTGGCTAAATACTCTTATAGTTACAGAATAAAATATCTGAATCTACTTTCGTGGATAGGGCTTCAAAAGGGTAAAAACTGAAAAACAACAAAATTATATAAAATAAAATTATTTATAAACATAGGGAAAGCACATGCTGTAATTTGAACACATGCGGTAATTGTTCATGCTTTAATCTGGACCAACTTACTCAACCCACTTCCAAGGCTCAATATCAGGTGTTGAGGGAGTCTTCAGCTGGGAAATACCAAATCTTTGAATCTAACCATTTCACTTATATACATTATTGTGCCAAAGGCCAAAAAAATATTTTATTATATTGTAGTCTTTGGGGAGTGTAAAAATCCTTTTATGGCTGTTTCGTTAAAAAAAAAGAGTTGCAAAAAAGTTGCCAACATATTTACAAGCACAATAAGTTACATTATTTTCTGAAGCTCATAACAAATAAATTAACAATTGATTTATAAGATTAATTTGTATACTTTGGTGGAATTCTTCTAACTTTAATATAATGGCTGAAAAAACTTTTTTTTTAAATTCAGAAACTCATTAGACTGTCCTTCTGTTAATCCACAATTTGTGGAAATATAAGTAAGGGGAATAAATACTATTTGACTATTTCAAATCATCAATTACTTCATAGATGAACTATGTACAATATATGGCAAGATTTCCTCTTGGGTGGTCTGTGAACCCGTGGCTTGATGAAACTGTAGCTTATTATTATTTTGGCTATTATTATTAAAATTATTTTGGCCTTCCATGTCTTGCTAGTTTGGTATGAAAGAAGGTTGCAAGAAAGATTTATTTAACTATCTGACAACCAGAAAGACAGGCAAACAAAAATGATAGAAAATGACTAAACTGTATATTTTTTAAATCTTCTACCTAAAAGTAATTTCTCTCAGGTATTTGTTGTATTTATTTCAATTCAATAAATCACAAATTAGAGAATAAATGTGTTTAAATGAATAAACCTATTAATTGATTAATTTCTCAAATTATTATTTTAAAAAATATTAATGACATTATTTATTTGGACACCATAAAACCTCACTCTAAATAATTTCTTTAGAAATATTTTGTTAATGGTTTTATTTTCTGGGGAAGCGTGGGTAAAATAACATAACTCATTTATCAACATGACAATAAAAGAAAAACTGTTCAAGTTCAAACATAGCTTCTTCCAAATACCTTTTGTTCGGGATATTTTCTTTGTTATAAAATATTTATGGCTAACGCAAATGGAAGTGAATGTAAGGTTTTTGAAAATAAATGTCCCTTTGTTAATTCACACTGAATCATCTTGTGAAAAAAAGTAAAAATAAAATATGTAATAATAAGTAATAAGTAATAATATGTGTAGAGTATGTAAATATATATAAATGATTTACTTAATGGGAATGTAACTTTACTCACATCTCCTTTGTTCATTTCGACTAACATTTCTTGAAGTTGCCTCACTTTGTCTGAATCTCCAATGTGGCTCCTCAATTCACCTTCAGTTACTAGTTCAGAATTCTTAAAAACGGATGATAAATTTAAAAAAAGAAAGATATAAACACTAAAAAACTAAGAAAATCAGAAAACATACTTTTAATTCCAATCGGGAAATTTTTTGTGTTAATTCAGCAACAAGTTGAGAACATTCAGCATCTCGTATTCTAGCCATCATCAATTCATCTTTCATCTAAAAAGTAGGATTTTTGTAAATGTAATTTAAACAACAAGGAAAGAACCCATACCTTTGATTCAAGATCAGTGTATTTATGGATGTGGTCTCTACACTTAGAAGTCTGTTCTTTAAGTTTGGTCTCTGTTGTTTCTAAAGCTTCAGCAAGTCTTTTATTATCCTCATCTTGACGTTTAAGTTGATTGCTACTGACTTGTATTTGTGTTTCAAGCTCCATGACCTTTGTTATACAAAACAGAAAATTAGATCAAGTTGAATGGAGGTGTAAAATTAATGAGATGATTACCTTTAGTCTCACTTCCTTCAACTCCATGACAGCTTCCATTTCTTTTAGTCTTGTACTCATAAGTTCTTCTTCAAGCCTTTGAACATCACCACTCCGGGATTCCCAAAATAGGCCTAGTTTCTTTGGTGTAGAATCGGGTGCTGTCGGTGGTTCTGCTCTGTGCTCCTACAGGCATACAATGTAAACATTCTTTATATTTAAAGGAAAATTGATTAAAAACTAAAATAATACTTACTTGTAGATGTCTTTGCCACTGAGAACTTAACTCTGTCACTCGTTGACGTAAATCTTTTAAGCTTAAATTTGCCTCAGCTTCCCTAAGTTTAACAGCAATAAGCTCTTCCTGGAGGTGAGCAACTGAGTTGTCCACTGTACTCTCTCTCAAAGTTTTCTTATCCTAGATGTGAAGACGCATAATAAATACATCATTTATGAATAATAGAAAAAAAATTATGAATAATATACGAACTTGCTCTAAGTCCTGAATTTTAGAATGGAGATCTCTTATAACAGCATCTTTTTCGGCCTCCCTGAGTCGAACTTTAAAAAGTTCCTCTTGAAGGCAGGAGACCATTTCCTCTTTTTGAGACAACTGTTCTTTCTTAGCTGTTATTTCATCTAACGAACTCTGGCATGAATTGTGCTATAAATTTCAACCATAAAAATTATAAATTGGGCAATTTGCTCATAATCAATATAAAGTGAGAGCATTTTCTTTTTTGTTAATTACGTTTTGTTCAATAACCATTAAAAGATCTTTGATTTCCTCCTGAGCTATTTCTAGTTGGTGGGTTGTCTGTAGATGAGTCATCCGCAACGCCTGGAGTTCTCGTTGTACAGTAAAAATAGTCTCTTCCTCTTCAGCCCTTGACACTTGTCCTCGGACCAGCCTATGAGCAAGTTCAGATGACTCAGCTTCTAAAAGTTCTACCCTCTGACGCAACAACCTATTTTCCTGCCTTAATCTCTGTATTATGATTTAAATACATAAAAAATTAAGATCTTGAAAAATGTAATTAAAATTAAATAAAACATTATGCTAAAAAAAACTTACTCTCAATTCGACCATATCTTCTTGTTCTTTGGTTTTCATGACTGTATATTCTTTCTTCAACTTTTGCATTTTCTTGGTATTAAACTTTACATTATAAGCTAAATTCATTAAAGCTTCTGGATCTGCATCTGCTCTTACGGGTAATTCTTTCTGAAAGAACTAGAACAAAAAATATTAGTACACCTTTCTTGCTAATATTTAAATTAGAAAAGTTTCAGTTAAGAAAGTTCATTAATTTATTGTTTCCCTTACCTTCAACATTCCTTCCATATCTAAAGAGAGCAAATCATCTTTCCCCATTGTCAATAATGCAAGCGCTACCTGCAAGATAATTTTTAATAAAAGTAATTAAATTATACACATCTTAGTCATGTTTCTAAATAAAAATAAACAGCCACAAACTTTGAATAAGGTTTCCATTCCTTCAGACAGAAACACATCGATTATACGACAAGCTGTAGGAATTGCCAAGGCAGTGGTAAACAGAGTGAGAAACCATGAGCTAGCATACATAGACGTATGAAATCCTTGAGAATTAAAATGATTGTGAAGCTCTGGTATCAGTTCCTATTTATAAAACAACTGCATTAACCTAGTTATTTTATTTTACGCTGTTTAGTTGCCAGTATAAATACCTGAACTAAGTTCTCCAACTGGTACATGCATAAACCAAGTTCTGCCATTGTTGGTTTAAACATATCCCTCATTCTGTAGTCCTTCATGAGTTTGACAAACACAGCGAATGCCTCTTCTTCTGGCATCTGCTTTAAAATCATATAAACAAAGCAAGTCAATCCCTAGTAGTTGTCTGTTCTCCAGCTTTAGAAAGTGGAATGCTTAAGAACATATGAAAGAAAAGAGAAGAATGTCACTCATTTAAAAAAATAGATATTATATTCTATCCAAGAACTTAAAGTAAAGAAACTCAGAAAAGTCATAAATAAAATATACTCTTAAGCAATCCGTAATCTGTTAGTATGAACAAGCCTGAGAAATATAATCTGGGACTTTTGAACACAAAACAAAATGATGATTCAATTTTTAGGTATAGTAAATACAATGTCTTTTGTATTATTATTGTTTACACTGTTCAGTAATTACAAGCTTTAAAACCATGAGAAACCAAAGCTCTGCTAAACTGAATTACCCCGTTACAGTAGTTCCCTCGTAAAATAATGAAAAATACCAATCATGAATAATACATGAAGTGCCAAATTATATTTCTCCGACAGAAAGAGCAGACTTTTAAAACTTTTCAAACATAAATATGTTTATGTATTAATTTAATTTTAAAAGATATCGCTCTCTTTATGTTAGGGTTCCTTTCACCGTAGATGAAGAAAGTGGCAGTTACCAGCATGAGTAGAAGTCCAACAATGAATCCAGAACCTTGACAATAGCCAACTTCTCGATCATGCAGAGAATATGCCTTCATCACGTTGAAAAGCGATTCTTGGCCTACTCCATCTTTTTCTTTGAACATATCATGTTCAGGGTAGGTCCGGGCTATATCTCTTCGAATTACCTTATAAAAATGAAATGATAAAACAAATAGTTAACATTCCTGCCAACCGAATAGTTAAAGTTTATAACAAAACATATTAAATTTTTTAATTTATTTAAGCACTTTGAATGAATGACAACTAAACAAATACAAATTAAAACACAATAGGTTAATTTTTAATAAGAGAGAAAAAACTAATAGAATTGTGCACACCTTTTCACATGCTGATGTACCCTTAATATATTCGGCATACTGTTCCTTTTCAGGAGAGTTGTGTGCATCACACAGCAACTGCCAGACAATTCCTCTGAAGTGGTGTGGAATTCCTTTTCGAACCAATTGCTGCAACAAAGATAAATAGAAATAAAAAATTAGATTCTTTGTTATCAAATTAATATAATAATAATATCATAATTCATAATAATATCATAATCATTAATATAATAATAATATAATTAATATAATAATAAATAATATCTTGGGTTCCAACAGTTAGTTCATAAGTTAACTGAATTCATACCTTGATTTGGGCCAAATTTTTCTTTTTGTGTGCTTCCCAGTCGTTTGCAATTTGAGCCCACAAAATCCAAGAGTCTTCTTCGCCATCTTCTGATCTTTCTCGCTCCTGAGTGCAACTTGTACCTTAAAATGAAGAAAATGTTAACCTAATGTGAAACTTAGGGAATCAGACATTCTACATGTGTTCACATAAAGCTAGGTTGTTTTGTGGCAATACATTGGGAGGGGGGAATTAAGAATTTTTAAAAATAACAAATGATATGCCTTTTGTATCATTATCTAATTCTGTTTTGGCTGTTCTGCTGATTAATCTTTCTGTCACTATTGAAAAAAGAAGTTTAAATGACACATACAATAAACTCTAATATCAGTAAATGTGAATCAAGTCTGACTAATAAAGTTTGTTGTTTGTTTAGTAAGAAGTTTTAACTGGTTTTATAGGAACACATTTAGAAACAATTTTACAAAACATAAAGAGCAAACTTTTACCTCTTGGTTGATACTTAAAAATATAATTATTTTAATGGTGGGTAGCAATACTCAGTGCCTAATAAAATAACACTGTATTTCTCATACGTTTCACTTTATTTAACTAGAACAAAGGTTAAATTTCAGAAATTTGTCATAATAACTCCAATGAATAGAACTTTTGTAAGTTAACCTTTTCCCAAAAATACTAAATAAACATTATAAAATTTATTTTGTATAAAAGAGAGTTTATCACCACAGATTATACTGGGCTTTTAAATATACATTTTACCGCTACATGTCATGGACTCTGTTGTGAAAAAAAAAAAAAAAAAAAAAAACAGAACATAAAAACAAAAACAGAACATAAAAACAAAAACTCGCACAAAAACCCTCTCATTTGAATGCATACTTTGCTCATGGAGAGAAGAGACTAAAATTTGGTATTGTGAAAATACTCTTTGTTACCTTTGGAAAACCTTTGGTAATAGTACGATCATTCATCAGGCGATGATTTACTTTTTCAATCATTTGGGTCAATAAATACTTATATGAGCCAGCTCCCTATGTACACCGCAACATATCAACTATCTGTCCATTGCCAATATTGACAATTATTACTATTATCATGAATTATAGGTATCTTTTAACTGTGAAAAAAACCAAGTAATTTTAGAAAAGAGCGTAAAAAAAAAGATGAAGTTGGTAATTTGTACATAATAAGTTATATTTTATTTTTTCATGGCAGTTATGGTACCATCTTCCAGAATCCACTGCATCTGAGTCAGCAAACTTCACTTCCATATAAATAGGGCCCAGGCGCTAGGGCTGACAGTCTTCCGTTAGTCTTATATTAGTCTTATGCTAGACGCAGTGTATTGCTAGTTGTTGGCCGGTATATTTGTAGTATAAAATTGTATTCGTTATTATAAATAAAGTTTTTTTTTGACTTTTATTATAACTGATTACATAACTGGCGCCTGAACAGGGACCGCGAAGGGCTAAATTTCACAAATCGTGACCATTTGTCCCGTTTTCTTTAAAGTGAATTTAGCTTGCATTCAGTGCTTTACTCGCGGTTACAACACCCCGGATCGAACTACAGCATCTACTGCATCACCTGCAAGAAATCAACCTGGAAGGCCAGAATAAACTACCAGCTAGCGTAAGAAACTCATCAATACTCAAACCTCCTAAATTCATAATCCCTCCAAACAACACTCCTAAATTGGCCAAAATAAATTACAAAATTTCTAAAGAAGATTATGATCATATCCCGTTCTTCGACGGTAACCCGTCTGAATTATCCTTTTTCTGTGACATAGTAGAGAACGCGTTTGCCATACTATGTGCGGAGAATGTAGTCGAAAGGGATTACAATCATAACATTTTACTTATTAAAGTAAAGATTAAACAAGTAGAAACGTAACTTTTTTGACCTCAGACCTTACAGCACTTTGGCAACTAAGTAAAGTACATTGTTCAATCAAAGACAATAATATATATTACTTCATTAATGTTCCTTTACATAGTTATTCTCCTGAAACATATTTCCTTCTGTCCTATCCTATAGAAAGAGATAATCTGGTCTCAACAATTTATGCGCACCCTCCTTTAATCCTTAGAGTGAACGATGAGTTATTTACAGCTACATGCGAGGAAATCAAGGACTACCTGTACTGCCATAATAAGTAATTGTTAGTGACAAGTGTATTTTGCAAATTGTTAATAATGTTAATCTAATAGACTGTAAGGCAGTATACACTTCTAGTTTACCTTTTATAAAATATATACCTTTTGTAGATTATTATTTAACTTTTAAGGTTAACAAAATAGTGGTAAATAAACATAACTGTAATGATACTGTATTTTTAGCCAACACTAGCTTAATTAAATTAGATGAGAATGAAACCATTTTGGATAATAAAGTAATTCCTGTGTATAAAAACTCCAAGGTCATGAGTCTTAGTGCGCAGGTATTTGCTCATTCAGACCTAAACATATCTTTTGAAGATCTGCACAAATTCAATATAGCAATGAAACCGCTGGAGTACCTAGAGGATGTCCCTTCCACTTCTATTGAGAAATACTACTACTTCGTGAGTGGCGCTCTCCTTTTGGTTCTATTCCTGCTTATGTACCTCCTCTTCGCAAGAGAACTCTTCATCGGCCCGGAGCAGAGACCCAGACAACTCAAGAGGACCAAACAACTGTCTACCCCGGACTCTCTTGTCTGATCTCGCAGGAGCTTCGAACATAAGGATGGAGGAGTTATGGTACCGTCTTCCAGAATCCACTGCATCTGAGTCAGCAAACTTCACTTCCATATAAATAGGGCCCACGCGCTAGGGCTGACAGTCTTCCGTTAGTCTTATATTAGTCTTATGCTAGACACAGTGTATTGCTAGTTGTTGGCCGGTATATTTGTAGTATAAAATTGTATTCGTTATTATAAATAAAGTTTTTTTTTTTACTTTTATTATAATAGATTACATAACTTGGCTCCAGAAACATTTCCACAAAAATGTCAGTTTTCAAAATTTATTGGGAGCTTTTGGGATGCAGTTATAGAAAAAAGTCAAGCACTTATAACTTAAGTCATTATCTTCATTTCTTATTTTTTCTTTTCATGCTTCTTTTGTAGATGTATCATTTTTTTAAATATTTATTTTGATATTAGCCTTTAAATTTATACAAAATGCTTACATTATTTCATATCAAATACTTTTGATATTATTTTTTTCTTTCAACACATTCGTACACGCACAGAGTATCTTCTGTATGCATATTGATGTATTTTCATATGAATATTTTATGTGTAGAGATTAGTGACCGTTAATTGATAATTATTCAGATATCGTGGGATGCGGTCTGGTGTGATGTACGTTTCAGAAAAACATCTTTTATTGAGTTCATCTTTAGGGCTCTCTCAACACGACACGCAAGAATGGCACAATTACACACAAGACAAACACTTTGAGCCCTGAAGATGATCTCAATAAAAGATCGACACGTTGGCAGTTTAAAGAGAATGTTTTTCTACATTACACCAGACCGCATCTCACGATATCTGAATGAATATTTTATCTTTACAGGTTCGCAATAGCCGTCATACCGAATTACAGATGTTTTTGAAAAAAAGTTAATTTGTAAGTATGTAGTGTTCGAATTCAGGGTCGCCGTGTCAACACGCGGCCACAAACTACCGTATTGGCTGTTGTCTTTGTTCATTTCAATTCAGTTCCCCACTGAAGATGACACAAAGTTGAACGCGTAAAAGCGCTAATAGTACGTCAAAATCCAGTGCCTGATCAACATATTGTATATATACAATAACAATGCTCTTAATATTATATGTACGTAGATATAACAAACAATTCTTATCAATTTTGTGATTGCTGTAATGTATGAAATTATGGCCGAACAAATATTTTATTTACTCAAATGCAGGAGATATTAATGTCGAAGAGAATAGCTAGATAGCTTTGACAATTTGGTTTTAAGAGTAAACCGTTGTAAAAGATTAGAGAGAAAAACATTGAGTTAAACTATATTTTAAAAGATAAAAAATCACCATGGTTCAACTTTCTTGATCGGAAGAGTTTACCTGGAAATAATTCTTTGGTATTCTGTCTGTCCACTTCCTTCCATACAATGACGGGGAAGTCATTTTTCTTGAATTCCGCTTGGATTGTGTAAGAGATTGTGTTTTTCAGCCTGGCCATAGGTAAATGAGTCGCAATTCGTGCTAATTAAGGTGAAAAACCACTCATAGCTATCGTCCGATAAGGACTGCTGACTGTACAAGTTTTTAATGCTGGTTGATTTTGTACAAGTTTGTACTCCCACCAACTTTATAACGTTGGTTTCGATTATCGACTGGTAGGTGTACCAAAATCCGTCAGTTATCTTCAAATTTTTAGTTAATAAGCGACAGATGGCGTTTTAAGGTTGACTCTCAGGAACTCCATATATGCACTTGCAAGGACTTCGAGGACGCGATACTAAAGTAAAACGTCTCTTCTTCTCCTTTCAATAATTTTACTTTAAAAACCAAACCCGTTGAATACGAATTAACAACCAACCTTAATATTTAAATTAATTTGAACTTTTGCTTTCGTAATAATCTATTGTAAATTGTTCAAAACTGAATATTTGTAATATATTCTAATTATATAAATGTTAATTAAATTAACCGATATATTCTTGTTAGTTGGATAAAACAAATTAGAAAAAACGAACAAAAAACAAAAGTAGTTGTTATTCCTGATATTTAATAACGGATTTACTTAAAACTAGTAAACATTAAGATTACTAATTTTGTAAACAAACACCTTTTCTCGTCTTTTCTGTTTTAATCCAGTTGTATTAGCATTAACCATGAAAAGATATTACCTTGAATCAGAAGTTCCCAATATTATTGTGAGAGTGAGTCATCGAGGTCACAGGCAAGAGGACATCGCAGAGACAATTGACGTTTTTCAGAGCGTGGTCTCCGAGGCTTAGATTTCAGAAAGACTGGAGGTGCCATAGGAGTGCTGGTAGTGGATCTCAGCGTATTACGACGGGCCTCTTTCAAACGAGGCGGACTACTAACTATACTATACTCCTATAACTATACAACTATTACTATTACAACTATACTAACTATACTCCTCACACCTCATGTCTCCATATCACGGGACTAATACGACTATCTTTAATGAACTGTTCCACATTGAACTTGCAATTGTAACTCTTTCCATGGTGAACTCAACTCAGTTGACTCAACTAGGCGACTGGTGTGAATGCCGAGCAGTGTCTGTTGTGTTGAGCCAATGAGTCAGGAAGAGAACGTGAGCGGCACTTGTGTTTTGGCAAGGTCAACGATTCGTAGTCGTTTGTGGGAAGTTGGCTTCACATCGTATGTCCCTTTGAGACGACCTTGGCAGCAACAGCCTACCACCATCGGCAGCTCAAATGAATATGGTGCATTGCTTTCCCGTATACTCGGTCGCCCTTAAAAGGACAATGAGGATCTTTAACGTCCGCACCTAGCCTTTCGGCGTTACCGGACGAATCAATTCTTAAGATGAGAGCTGACGCACCTCTGCATACGACAGAAGAGTGCCGCAGCATTGGTTTAGTGGCAGCTCAGTCCCGAGGAGCCAAGACAACCTCACTCTCCGCTTGCCCATTTCGAATGGTCGGGCCCGCATTAAGCATCGAACCGTATGCCGCGCGCAATGGTTACCTAAGCCGAAATACATAAGGTAAAAGTCTCCAATCGAGTTCAGCCTACACCTGCACGCAAAGCATATTCGAATTGGAGCAACCGATTCACTATCCGTTTCCCATCCGCCACTACTAACACATTTAAGGCACTCGGTCAGCGTAATCATAGCGTCCTCAACGCTTATACGCGGCGATCCGATCCGATCCCGTGAGGCCGGGTGTATAACAATGGTCATACGCAAGTTTCGTGCGAAGGTCATAGATAGAAGACAGCCTCTTCTCTAAGAACCACTATGAGACACGAGTCCATTCCCAGTGTAACAGAAGCTGGACCTTGTTATTTTCTGTTACCTCGTAGTACAGCACTCCGCCCCGTCTGTGCAGACAGGATCTGGTACTCTAACCGCCGTGTGCCTATGATAAGGCACCCATCGTCCCATGCTAAGGACGACACGAGTTCAGCCTGTGCTTTAGAGAGGTAGCCACGCCCACAACAGTTTTGGAGTTCCTCGATGTTTTCGAAACAGAACCAATAATTTGGAAAGCATCTCTTACCAATCATAAATTGCTTTATAAATAAAGTAGTAATTAAAAATATAATTAAATTAGTTTGTAGCCACTTCAAAAAATAGTAACCGCAGCTGCAGCAATGACAGTTTCACTGTTGTCTATCACGCTTTGTAGTAAGTTGAAGACTCCCACGGCATTTGGAAAATATGTATTCCCTGTTTACCAAAACAGTGTTACTTTGGATTCATAACATATGGAGATTCTAATCCATATAACTGGACATTGTAGGTTAGAAAATGTTAATCAATAATTGGGGGCCTACAATGTATTTATAAACCTAGCCTTGCTTTAAATAGAGATGAATAATATATATGTTGGCTTCAGATAAATTAAACTTAATAAGCAAATGCATAAAGCTTCTGGACTCTAGGTTTAATCACTATTACAAAATGACAACTAAACTAACCTTGGCAATGAATTAAATAAGACTTACAGCTCAGATAAATGTGACCTCAAAAAATATTACAATACTCATCAGAATTTTAAAAACAACGAAAACAGTAAAATCTGCCACTCTGACCCCAATGATATATTATATTTTTTACAAGACTTTGTGATCACGAAGCTAATAAAATAAGTAATAATAAACCTAACCACCCCTAAATAATAATAATAGTAGTAGTAGTAGTAGTAATAATAATAATAATAATATAATAATATTACATCTTAGAAATTCACAAATATCTCTGTGAATTCAGAACACTCAACAAGCATGTGGTATTTGTTTGGGTTCCTAGTCATGTCGGCATTTCTGGAAATGAAAAAGCTGATCAACAGGCAAGAAACGCTGCAAACCATCCACAAAGAACAGATCAATTTCTTCTCCGTCCGGATGATATAGTCGCTTATGTTAAAAACATTATCAAACGAAAGTGGGCGGCAAGATGGAATGCCTGTAGAGATAGTATGAAAGAAATTAAGCCAGCTGTACATAAATGGCCAACTGAAGAACTTGAGAGAAAAGAACTTGTAATTCTCTCTAGATTGCGAATAGGTCATATCAGGTTAATCCATAATAGACTTTTAATAGGCAACAACCTTCCAATTTGTCCTCGATGTACGCGAAGTGGAGAACGCATAATTTTGACAGTAAAACATATTTTGGTCGACTGCCTCACTTTACAACCCTTTAGGCAAAGGCTCAACCTTTCGAGCAGTTTACAGGAGTTACTGGGTCCCCAGGGTTCCTTTCGAAGAGCGCTTTTCAGTTTTCTCAAATTTGTTGGAATTTACAATGAAATTTAGGCCTTTTCCCATTTTACCATTGAATGCCTGCTAATGTCTGCATAAGAGTTGTGCGTGCATGATTTCTTTTTTCAGAAGCTTTTGAGGCTGCCGGAGCGGAAAAATAAAATGGAAGACAATAAAAATTGCGGGGTAATACAGTACAATGCCCAATATCGCAATTTAAATAAGAAAAATAGCTCCTTCAAAAAAAAAAAAAAGAAATATTATTGTGTTTTGTTTCTTATTATTGTTATGTAGAATTAGTTATCATACTTAAATGGAAGAATAAAAGGATAAAGATGAGCTAATCACGCTGGGATTGTTGCTAGTCTGACTCCATTATTATTATTAGCCATACAAGCCTATGGGGAAATTTTAATTTATGAAAAAAAACTCACAATTTTAATTTAAAAAAAAAGTAACAGAAATAAATTTTATAATTTTATTAATTTTATTGTAACTTGGCCTTCCGAATTAAGAATTAAGAAAAGAAAATCAAAGCTTGGATGGCAATAGGATAAATTAGGTTACGAGTGAATGTTTGGAGTCAGAGTTTTATAGCACTCAGAAGAGATATAGCAAACCTAAAATAGAATTTTTGGATGTTAGGGCGTGAAATGACCTTAGCCGTTAAAACGCCCTTAAAAACTAATAATAATAATAATAATATAATAATTGGATGGCAATAGGATAAATTAGGTTACGAGTGAATGTTTGGAGTCAGAGTTTTATAGCACTTAGAAGAGATATAGCAAACCTAAAATAGAATTTTTGGATGTTAGGGCGTGAAATGACCTTAGCCGTTAAAACGCCCTTAAAAACTAATAATAATAATAATAAATGGGGAAACGGTGCCGAGGCGGTTACGTTGACACGGCGCTCATCAGTAAGGTAAAGGTCCCGGGTTCGAATGCAGGGACGACATACTTACAATAATTTTTTTTTCAAAACCACCGGCACCCCGAGGTATGATAGAACCCCTGCTGTTGCACAATTGTAAAACAAAATAAATTGGTTAATAATGACAAAAATCCCTGATCTATATCTAAAATTAATGATGAAGATATTCTTCACTTCCCAGAATATCCCCCCTCCAACTTAACAATTATGAGAGAAATTGTTAGTGAACGTAAAATTATAGTAAATTTCACATGTGCTGCTCCAAGCTTTAATTAACAAATAACAAACTGCTTCAATTGCCAGTTTACCACAATTTTTTCTCATCCCGAAAAGTAAGATCTTAAATTGAATTAACTGTAGACGGGCTAGTGAGGATTTGGATAGAACTCTGTACTCCAGTGATTCAGCTTAACGACTAAAACTGTTTTAACCTTCACATTATCTTCAAAGTGTTTGACCGGATTCTTGGACTATTTTGTTTAAATATTCTGTTCATCGAGAAAACTAATGCGCGCGATTACGAGCTGCCTGCTATTTCGTTTTCTGTCTGTTCAAACGCTTTTGCATCTATCATGTTCTGCATTTCTAGGGGATTTTATGAAAATACGAAATTCCGGATTGAATTACCAAATTTAGAAAGTATCACTTAAGTCTTCGTTTCCAATTTTTCAATTTGGTTCTGATATGGACGGTATATAATTGAACGAGCTAGTCATAACCAAATAATCAGAATTATAATCTCAGGGGATTTTGTCACCTTCACAACCTCGCCTAGACAACACATTTCTAGGGCTATTTTACACCCAGCTCCTCAGTTCAATCCCACAATTTTTAACATAAATACTTGAAACCGAGGGGGGGAATTAAGTTTAAGTAATTTCACTTCAGTTCATACACCATTAACCGAGGGCGATTTAATTTAAAGACTAATTTTCTACATTTAATAAAAAAAATTAGTACATTTCTTTTTGACATTCACTACGAATAATGGCTTTGGCCTTAATGCGATTTTCTTTAGTCAATGTTCCTTTATTAGTTGCGATCCGGCTTTCCTTTAAAAGCCAGCGTTTTCCGTTGACGCGAAGTTACATTTATAATTAATTACTTATATTTACAATAATTAGGAGTACAAACGCAAGCGCATATTAATTCAATGTCACAGTCAAATCATTGCACCTATCTGTAGTTCTAGGTAACTCACACATGAATTTTTATACATTTTTTTTTACAAATGCATCTGTAATAGCAATTGTATAATCACTAATCGAGTGATGAGCCTGCAGAATCGTGGTATGCACCTTTATCATTATGCTAAGTACATTTATTAACTTCCACGGATATCTCGAAACCTCACTTGAGTTGACTGACGTGACTTAACTCTGACATGTATAAATTAAACCGTATATTGCAGCATCCGTTAAGACATGTCACAAACCCTTTAAAAATGAATGCTTATTCATTTCATAACAAGTTATTTCATTTGATGAGGTACTTACTACGAAATTAAATCATTTATTTTCAAAATAAGCACTGGTTGAGTGTGTTACGATTGAGACCCTCTTCTTCGGACATAAAACTTTATTTTCGAGGGTGGGGGGGGGTTAGTATATGGTTACAGTAAAGTATAAGCAAGGTATAAGTCACAAAGCTATTAGATTGTAGTAAAGTTTATTTTAGTTTTTATTCTTAGCTTGTCTTTTCCTATGTCTGCCTATCTTTTTGTCTCTCCCTCATTCACTCATCTCTACAATCTCTATCTATAAACATATCGCTAACCTACATTCTTTATTTTTGTTATGAGACCAACAAAAAAGTACACACGACTAGACCCTTAATCAATAAGCCGATATCATATTCATTACAAATGGGAAATCGACGTCTTCCATAGGTTTATTCAAGGAAGACCATTACTTTCTTGGGTTAAAAATCAATTTAATTATCAATAGGAATCCGTGGAAAAACGAAAACCGCTTCCATTTTAAGGTCAAAGAAATTAAAAACAACTTAGTGAATTAGATATTATTCATATTTAATTATAAAAATGGTCCTGAAAGGATCATAAAAAGTTAAAATCGATAACGTCTCTCTCGGGTTGAATCACGTCAATTGTCCAATTTGTAGTATGGAACAGTTTGACCGTCGCTAAGTAAACAATTGACAAAACGGCGGAATTAATTTGAATGAAATGATTGATTTTTCATAGAATCGTAATATCGTGTTGCAGTGCCCTTGTTAACAAACGCTACAGTAAACAGAATATATTAGAAAGTAATTTAAATATTAGAAACAACCGATATAGGATGAACTTAAAAGAACTGTACAATCTTATACACATTCATGTTCCATTGAAACTACGTAATTATAAAAGTTGTATGTACTAGGAAATCAATTTCGACCTTCCATCCTCACATAGTTATGTACAAAAGGTTGCTTTTGAGTGTCGACAGACAAGAACATAAGGTCAGATCTAAGGAGGAGCCACAACAAAATTCATCTTTGACAGTCCCTTCCAAATGGGCAAACATAATAGAGACCTCTGAGAGAAAAGTGGCCCCAAATTTCTACAAGGAACCCTAATATTGTACATGAAGGGCATTACAAAAAGATTTGTCAACATTTAGACTGGTGGAGGAAACTAAAGATCTTATCAATAGAATCTCTTTCAAGTTTGAGAACAAGGTAACCCTTGATTAGATACCAGCACATAAAGGACACTATGGCTATGAATAGGCGGATAGCCTGGCCAAAGAAGGTTCTAATACTGTTTGTCGGGCCACAACCGGTATTACCTCACTCTTTGAGCACAGCGAAAGAGAATATTAATAACTGGGATATGAAACAATTCCTTAAGGAATGGAATCAATCCCTCGGACACAGGCAATGGAAGGAGTTTGTTACGGAGATCAAACCAGCTGAATCGAAATGATTATTCTCTAACTCAAGGAAGGGAATTAGGAGGCTGAGAGGTATCCTAACGAGTCACTGCCCACTGAGAAGACACCTCGCCTTAATGGGTATTTTTCCAGATCCCTTTTGCTGTTTTTGCGAAATAAAGAAGCAACGGCAACGCACTACCTCGTTGAGTGTGGTAGGTACGCTAGGTCTAGAGTTGAAACGTTTGGAGGAGAGGACATCCCTAAATCACTCCCCGAGATTAAATGGTCCAAAATCTTGGAGTTTGTGAATAGGACCAAGAGGTTTAATCAGGACATGTGGGCCGACCAAGTTCCGGAGCTTTTAGGAATGGGGGACGAGTCTACCCAGGCATTTAACCCCTAGGGTCTTGGTCGCCACCCTACATAATATATATAATATGGTACATAAATGGATATGATTCAAAGAGGAAACTGCGAGTAGTGTAGAAAAATCTGAAAGATTCACAGATTTACATACTCTCAGGCGGTCATCAAGGCACTAAATGCTTAAACTTGTTTGGGGTGCCAAAACTGCTTAATGACTCTGGCAAAACAAAACAACATTACTTTAAAGTGGATTCTCGGAAATTAATGGAAAAAAAGGAAGAACAGGCTAACTAACCAAAAAAGGGGCAACCTTTTCACTCATGGAACTAAAACCAACATTTGGTGGTGTATCGGAATGTGTGCTTAAGTTGGAACTGGAAAAATGGTTTGAGAAAGAAAACGTGAACTGGACGACAAAAACACCGAGTACAAGGCAAACTAAGAGATTTACAAATCTGTCAAACGGAAGATGAAGGAGCTTCTCTCTCTCTCTCTCTCTCTCTCTCTCTCTCTCTCTCTCTCTCTCTCTCTCTCTCTCAGCAGGCAGGATTATACGGGACACTGCCCTCCTATCGTCTAAAGTTGGGCAGACAGAGACATGTCGACTCTGTCAGGGGGACCAAGGCATCGGCACATATCCTTTGTGAAAGCGAACACTTAGCGCAGTTATATTATATTTCTTATGTAATTAAGCAAAAATATTAATGAACGTAAAAAAATTGTTACGCCATATTGCTTCTCTTGCATGCTGTTAGGTTTTAGTTAACACCAGACGAGTTAGGAGTAGTAACCAAGATACCTGGTATTACCGACATGTTTCATTGTTACCATATACGCGTCAAAATATTATACCTTATTTACAGTATTAACACTGATTATGCTTTGGTTTTACCATTAATTTAATGTTACCTGAATTGAGAGAGATCTGCGAGGTGTCTGAGCTCTTGCGTGAATGGCCGCTGTTGTTCGAGATGGAATTGAGACTCTTGGAGTCGGCTTCAATCAGCCTGAAACAAGAAAACAATAAATTAATATTTATGACTACTATTCTACATCACACTTCACGAAGAGAACTGAGCATAGGCCAGCATTTCTTTATTGCTCTCGGAAGTAATCTAAAATCCAATTACCTCAACAAGGGTTTCAATATGTAATGAGAGCATAACGGTTATTGAGAGAGAATTATGCCACCGTTCGCCCATAATAATTAATACTGTTAGGACTCAATGAATATATGGGGTTCATGTTAATTAATTAGAAAAACTCCGTAAAAGTAATAAGATTTATTGCAACCAGAGTGCAAACGCACATAATAAATAATTCTGTAAATTAATACAAAAAAAGTGTCAGGTTGATTCCTATAAAATTCTTCAAGCCGAATTTGGCCAGAGGAGAAACACCGGGGTAGGAAAAATGAAATATCAACAAAACTAGAGAAACATCCACCGCGGATGTGGAGTTATATTATCTATTCACACTCAAGTTAATGCAAATTAAAATTATTTAAAAAGTGGCAGAAAATAACTTTTGAAACAAACAAAAAGTAAACTTCATTTTTAGTGCTACGTTTTTTATTGCGATAAAAAATAAAAAAGTTCATTTTATGTCTTTCTACCAGCCTTACGATATATGTTTCATAAAAAAACCACAAAAGGTGAGCTCCAAATTTCTTATTGTATGTCATAGTTTTTATAAATATAATTTCTTAAATCTTAATATGTTATTTAAAGGCTTTTAACTGTATCTTCTTATACAATCGAACACAGTTTATTCAATGATAGATTCGTGGTTTAGAGTTGTAGTAATAACCGCGAGACTATTATTTAAAGGCTTTTGTACATTAAAACATAATTAATAAAATATTCCATGTAAGGGGTATTTGGATTTTAGGGAGATGATTTGATGATGAAGGAGATTTTACATAACGTAGCGAGAGCGCAGATTTAATGGAACCAAATGAAATAGCGTCCTACGTTGCTTCATCATAATGCCGAGCTTGTTAAAGAGTGTAGGTAAAGTGATCAAAGTTGTGTTTGATTGGAGATGTTGACCAATAATGTACAAATATAATTTTTAAAAAATTGTAGTTTACATTTATTTTTCAATTCGTACAGTTTTCATGAACCATAAGAATTTGTGTATACTTGTTGTAAACAACATTAAAATATTTGGCAGTTTTATTTTCATTCAAGCAGGAATGATGGTTAGCAAGCAATACCAACCTTTTTTAGAAATATGCGCGCAAGGAGAGAAAAGAAGGAAAACACGCAGAGCCGGCGAGGACCTCACCTGTTTGTTGGTCCATAAGGTTCCCATTTTATATATACCAACTTGTCGACAATAAATGATCAGCAGTTGTGCAACAGACCTTTTGGATAAGCCGACTAAGTACAATTTAAACGGGACAATACTATTCTAAGAGACAGGTATAGTATATGGTTATAATGTGGGTAATTTGGTTAACTTACTGCAATGAAATGTAGTTTTTCTTAATATTTCTAAAAGTAAAGCTATTTTATTTAAAATTTTTGACAGTTTTCGTTCTCAATTTCACTTAAACTGAACTTGCTCCGAATCACCCTGTAATTAATTTTGTAGAGCTTTTACAACTATCGGATCATCAGCATTTGCCAAAGAAAACATCCATTACATTTGTTAACGCCTTTGTTTACAAGGTCGCAAGATATGACTATAATCTGAATTGCCACAAACTCGGCAAGCAAAATTCGTAACGTAAAAAATTTTTAAATAGCGTCAACGTTATTCAAAAGACGTTGAATATGTCGGCCTTGAAATAACGGAACCGTTATGCAAAATCTTTCTAATAAAGTTGAATAGGCTAATCGAGAGGCAAAAAATACTTGTGCAATATTATCTTAGTAACAATCATGTTTTACTTAGTACCATATTAGCCTTCAATATGGACATACCGCAGTCCACTCGGGAAGTAATAGTTAGATTGCATAATTAAGGAAAATCATTTCGTGAAATAGGACATGTACCTAATGAGTGACCCTCAACAATTCATTACAACATCTTCCGGTATACGGGGCTCGATGCGGTCCTCAAAGAAGCAACGAAAAACCCTTCAACAAGCGGTCCCGAAATTACAGATATTATCAGTATTGTAAATATTTCAGTTATGGCCTAAACCAGTACAAAATAGTATTAAAAAACTAAGCATGCAGTGACGCAATCCCAGAGTAGCACAGGGCATAAGTGCGAAGAATTGGGAAAAGCGCCTCCAGCTCGTTAAAGAACATTTAAGAAAGCCTGATGTATTTTGGGAAACTGTTATTCGGCCCGATAGATGTATGAAACTAGCGTAAGCCAGGGGAACGTTTGAAATTAACGAATAAACTACCGACAGTTAAACAAGAAGTGCTTGCTTGGAGCTGCTTGGGTTATAGAAGAGTTGGCAATTTACACATTATCGATGTGGCATGAACCAATACGTCTGCTTTGATAATCACTGAATTTAAAGGAACCCAATAGTATAGTGGGAATAGAAAGGAATTTCCTTTTCCAGAAAGACAACCCCAACATGAAGGGGTTTCCGTTTCCAGCAAGACACGTCTTGGAAAATCCATTAATGCTTATTATACATGAGCCTAGGCAGCTCCGGACACCCCCTAAATCGGGAGATTTAAACCCTATCAAGCACATGTGGGATAATATTGGAAGGCCGCATAAAAAAGAAGACCGAATAGTCTTCGACTTCCACACGATCTACACAATTCATCGTTTTTTAATGTTAATTATTTTAACCATCATTCCGATTCTGTTATCCGATATAAACAAGAAAATCTCAACTCCGGTTACATAGACCAAAAAATTACATTACATTAGTTAAATTACCGTTACATTAAACGAATACTATCACTATAATACAAATACGTGTTGCGTTCGCTTGCTTCTCTTGACGACTGGTGAAATTCCTCTCGATGCACCAGACACAGTGCCAGACCAAACGAATTTCTTTGTTTTGTTGTTTATGTAGCGTATTATCCTTCGATAATACGTAAAATTTTCATTCAATTAATTCCTACTTAATAGTATCTTATTATTCAATACTATTTATAACTGTGATTCTATTATAAACCACATACTATCGAGTTAGCCTAATGCTAGAAAGAATAACTTAAGACTTTTTTTGAAGTAAAAATAGTAAATAATATTTGTCTTTCGTTTAAATTTTGTAAATTTAACTGTCAAGCCTTGGATCTAAAGCTAAGTAATTCTTTACGATAACGTGAAGCCTACAGGCTTTCTTCTTTATGAACTTGTAAGTTATAACTTATAAAATTATAACTATCAAGCTTTCTAATTATCAGTAATTATAATTACTAGTACCCTCTCTAAACGTAGTAAGTTATGCTTAAAAATGTTTAGCAGATACACCGCATAGGTCATTGCTATTGACTCTACACGCTTGATCATATTGAGAACGGAACATATGGATGAAAATACATATTAGATCCTACAATACAATACAAGTACTACATATGGACTTCGAAAAGTGGCTTATAGACCCTTATGTGTTGAAAAAATATTATGAAACACCTATGCCCAGTTTGGTTGCACAACACGAATGTTAAGCCCCCACGGTGAGCTTGAGGTGGTGTCGATGGTGATTGTACACTGACCCTTCCTCGAATAAGCACTGCGCGACAGAGTCCAAATTTAAAAAATCGCGAGAGATCCTGCTGGCCTCACTGTCTGGCCCTGGGGCCGGTCTGATGCCGGGTGCCGCGGGGCCCGGGCCCGGTCTCAAGGCCTAAATGACCATTAGGGTCGCTGCCTTTAAATTAAAAAAAAAAAAAAAAAAAAAAAAAAAAAAAAAAAAAAAAAAAATTGTTAAGCCCTCAGCTGTGAAATAGTATGGGGCAAACATGCATATGAACGAAAAGCTCAAGGAAGCTTTTATTTAAAAATCTAGGTTTAAAAATATCTAAGTTAAAATCAAAAAAGTTTAAATCTTGGAACATAATTACGGTCAAATTAGATACCAATTCTACTTCCAGCCTTGGTAGGCAGCCTCTAAAAAACAAACGGGTTCTCAATATTTCAGAAAAGACATTTCAGAAAATTATGATTATCTATTCATGCTTCATAAGTCGATCCTCTAAAAGTCGCAACTTTTAGAAAAAACTGCCTCCAGTGAAGCGATATGATTTTCATGAACTGGGAGTACAATAGTACCAGTTTTCAACTTGCTAATCAAAACCTTGACAATCTCAAAAATTACTCAAGATAGAAAAGTAAAACCATACCTCAATATTGGTAAAATACCGAAGATATTCAAATTGCACTAGTTTACAATGCTATTCAGAATGATGTACCTATAAAGTTAATTTTAATCTTTAAATTCCATTCTCTCTCTCTCTCACTCTGCGTGTGATTATAGGTTCATGAATAAAAGAAATTGTCTGTTTATATGATTAATTTTTAGGGATGTAAAAGAAAAAATATGTAAACTTTACACGGGTAAGTTTGTAATTTTTATCGGTATCTTCGAATTAAATAAATTAAAAGACCCATCCTCCATAGTAAAATTCGCACTAATTTCTTTAAAACAATGGTGAGAGAAGTATAGAAATCGTGTGAAAAATGGTCAAAAAATTACCTTGGCTCTTTGCGCAATATTTTGAAACTTTTTACCAAACGACTTTTAATCCTTGGCATAATACACTGAGGCTAATCCGACCAATTTCGATTTGATTGCATAGGAGTGGAAACCATCCTATCAGCAAAAGGCCTCATACAGAAATGCGAGCCCTAGAGGCTAAACACAATGTCTAATGCAACACAAAAAGGCGGAAACTGTGCAATGTGGACAGATTTAAATAAGCGACATGGTTAGCAAGAGAAAACAGTTTTTCACAAACATTTTTCGATTTTAAACCGACAATTGTGTCTTTCAAAATTAGAATTGCAGGAAATGTAATAATTACAGTTCAAAGTCTGTGCCTGCATATCATATACATCGTAAAGGAGCCTTTTTTTATAAAGAAATACAAAATTAGGGTACCTTCCGTGGGCGTCGCATATTTTAAAAATCTAGAGCAGAAACAGGCTTAGTTACAAAATTTCAATTTAAATCCGAGTTAAATTAATGATTATGTACGTGCACACAACCATCTCTTATTTCCACACATATTACAACATGTAATTTTCATCTTTTAAAAATTGTATACCACTGTTATATAGGAATGGGGACTAAGAAAAAATCAAGTAATAGTGTTTTTGAGCCAAAAAATATGGAGGAATAATATAGTTTATATTTAATTCTAAAAAGGTATCGAAATGTGAAAGCCAAGAACAAATTATTGTTTCACTATTGTCTATTGTTTTAATGGAACACTATATTCAACCTTGACAGCCTACTTCGATTTACAGAAAATTATATTTAGCATCTGCGATTTGTAGTCTAAAAATAAAATACTTCCACTTGGTAATACAGCTCGTAAAATTACATATATGTTAATAGCATGTTTGTATTATTGTTAATGTACCTTACATTATAAGCAAAGTTGTGGCCAATAGCCCCATTTTGTAGTCAGAATCGGGGAACAATATGATTTATGAATGTGGAAAAACGGATTACGAAAAATAGGGGAAATACTTCCTATGTGAGTAAGCTCCTTTAGGTAGCGGCGTCAAATATAAAGTTAAAATTTATTTAATAGTGTTACAAGGAAGTTCATATCCGGAGTAATAATTCAGATATTGCGTTGATTAAGGGGTATCATAAGTTCGCTAATTAACGCTTTACATCCAGCTCATTCCATTCTGTCTAAAATCGGTTGTTCCCTTTTATTATCTCTCAATGGGTATTGAAGTCTTAAATAAAATATTTTACGGTTTTGTCCAAAGCCAGACCTAATGACAAGCGTGTGTGGTTGAAGAACTATGCTATTAATTTTGAGAAAGGCCATCTGGAGGGGCGACATTTCTGTTGGCTGATGGTAGTTTCCTTTGAACTGGATGTTTCTGGTCAAATGACCACTGTAGTTGATGCAAATGGATACTCCCAGCAGATTTTTAATATGAGAGTCAAGTTCTATGCGTGTACACATTTTCGTTACGAATAATAAGTATTGGATGGATGTAAGACATCTTCTATGCCACGAAGCATCCCATACTTAAGTTTGTCACGTTGCTAGGGATGCCTGATTTGAATCGAAGACATTCGATCTTAGACTTCGATTGGAGGATTTTTTTAACCCGGTAGAATGAGAAGATTCCAGTTATTTACATGTTTACATCCTTACGTTCGCCGAAAATGATCCATCCTAAATTATCTCATCTGTATTTTTTGGTAAAAAGCATGATCAACTCGCTGAAAATGTGTGAACAAGAATCAACAGCGGCGAATTGTTTCGACCACTATCTGGCAACAAAATGACGGTTACTGTAATGAAATAATCTTTTTATTTTATTTGCCATCTGTGGAATTTGTATGAAAAATATATTCAGGTTAACCAATTCTGCAAAGTCAATTTTCTTCTTAATATCCGTTGTACCCATAAACCACAGATGACTTATATTGCTTTGGATTACCGGTATTAATACTATTAGCGTGTATGGCACAAAGGTTTCCAACATTTTCGACCGGCCCTTCAACCCTGTGGATCTTACCGCGCTACTAACATTCCGGAAGTACAGAAGGACATAACGGGTTTTTAAAAAGTTGGACAGCAGTAGCGAGGAAAAATAGAATGATGTCTTTTCAAACGTCGTCTGTACCAAAAGCTGTGGACTAGAAAATTTGTATTGACATTAGGGAAATATTACAAAATGACGACATATCCTTAGTTCTCTTGCAACATATGCAAAAACCTTTAGTCATTCCTAAGTTGAGATCCATCTTTACGTCCGAGATTTCCTTTTCTTACTCCTGGTTTTAAGCACTATCAAGGATCGCACACTCAACTTCCATAACCTTTGTCGGTCCTATTTAAAACGGGGAAGAAAGAAAAATAGGAAATAGAAATACAAACAATTATGCAAATTGGAAAACAAAGCATCTGATCTTCCTTTGTCAATACGTCGGTACCATGGCTTCATAGCAAGTGCCAGCCTCGTCGTGTGATTAGTAGAGTCGTTTAGTTATGGCTTGCTTAGTTTTGAGATTTCATCGACGAGCACGAGTCACAGGTTGTACTCCTGGTTATAAAGAGGGGTGCTAAAAGTTTATAAGCAAGGAATAGCGAGATGATTCTTACACTTGTGTGAAGTTGCGAGCGTCCAACGCGAATTATCGATCTGCAAGAGCGTTCTCTTTTCCGGTTGATCAAATAGAGGTGTTTCTTGTCTAGCTTCGTGCATTTTGTCGAGGAGTTAAGTAAGTACAGTACACATAGTTAATAGTCTTGAGTCCTACTGCATTCGACTACCATGGTCTTAGTTACCGAATCTCCGATTAAACCATCACCTTGACGTTACCAGTGGGTTCTTACCGGTGTTTTTAATATCCACTCTTCCAACTCTTCTTTACATTTCGAACCAATTAGTGCAATGAACATGCTGAATGACTTCTTGATTTCTCTTTGACAGATTCTAAGCATGTAGTTTTCTTAGTTTTACTATGGCATTAAAATCTCAATTCTGGTTGATAATGCGTGAGTGGTAATAACGTATGTAAAATTCCAGGTAATTCAGTAAGCAGTCTGGAAAGTCTAATCTTTTATTCTTGCAATACTTTACACACAACGTGCCGAATCGCACCATAACCCCCCAAGCTGCCCATTAATCCTTTTAGTAATTAATTAATGGTAAGAGTCACAAGAATGCTAATCACGATTTGTTCCGTCATCCTCGTTGCAGATTGTAAAAGCGAATACAAAGGACCCAGTACAATATAATGTACATTAAATGTAGCCACAATCTTAACCTGATTTTGTTAATGGAGAAATATTACAAACCATTTTCCTGTGGATACGTAAAAACTAGGGATATAAGTTAATATGCGTTAAATTTATTATGCAGGAGTAGCAATAAATAACTTATGTAATAATCCTTTACAAACATGTTAACTTTCACACTGAGTTATGTTACCTTGATATTAGGTTAATATATTTGAATTTTTGTTTGGTGTTTTCTATTAAAAAAAGTCATACTGACTTACCGATTAGCCTCCTCAAGCTTGGCTAGAAGCGCCAGTTCTTCTTCTGAAAGTTGGCTCGGATTGACAACTTGCCCCTGTTCACTTCCAGATTCGGTTCCCGCGCTGTTATTGTTATTGCACTCAGTCTGAGTGACCATAGTCACGCTAAGCCCTTGAACAACATCCCCCTCCCACTCCCTTTCCACTCTGAAAAAAAATTACAATTTCATTATTGCTTCAGCACAAATAAACGTCTAACACAACTCAAGGGTGACATGACTCCGTATAGATAGCGAATAGGAATGTTCCTTCTTCAGTCTTTTTTTTTAATTTACTGAATGCGATTGTGTTGTGATATCAATTGCGGAATATTGAGTGCTCTAATCAATCCTCGTTTATTATTACTTCTACAGTTTTTCTATACAGAGAAACAAGAAAGTATTAGTAACGTTTCAGTAAATATATAGTAAATGTCGGTAATTAGGAAAGAAAGTAATTCGTACAAACCAGAAAAAGATTTACAAGCACGGAGAGGACAATGACCACGGCTGTTTGTCGCCCCTTCAACTTGCTACATTATGTGTATATACAGAAGAGGCGCTACAGCTTGGTCCGACATTCATATACATATCTACAAAATAAAAACCAAAAAATAAATTCATTACGACGAGATCGATTAATTTTTTGTTTATTGCAATGTGCAGCATCGGATATTCATTTTAAAATAATCCCAACGAAAAAATAATGAAATTTTCTAAAAATAGATACGAGTAATGATTACACCTAATATCGTTAAATTATGCGATGGAAGCAATAATAAGCATTATTGTTCACTCCCACTTGTTGAATCCTCGAATAAAACTATGAAAAAATCACTGTTTTTTTAATATAAACGAACTCTGTAATTTCGATTAATTTCTGATGACTGAATTCGAAACGAAAGGTCAGTCAACTGATCCTTGACATAGATCGCCGAGTTGCACAGGGCGCTTGTCGAATTGCTTGTATACCATAGAGGCTGGAAAATTGTAGTTATCCTCATGGAATAAAACAAATTGGCAACAAGTCCAGCGATGTACATAAAATTTAGGTGAAAACCTAAATTTTTATCAGATGTTTGCAGTTACGACCCTATAATTTAAAACGAACGTTTTTTACGACAATACAAACAGGAAAATTAATGACGTTGGCCAAGTCTGGTAACGCAACCTACTTTTCCTGCAAAAAAGATGACGACTGGTATACGATTTATAGTTTCGTAAGAAATCTATTATAAAATAAAAACGGTGGATACCATCGTGGATGGTTTACAAATAATCTTTCCTCTACAAAACATTTGTGTTGTAAAGAAATTTTTTCCTCCCACTTCACTTATTACATAAACCAGCACACTTTCATTCTTATTTATGTAACAGTTTTCGTCAACAGTGATTTTCAGGCTTTTTACAAAAGCCATCTTTAATCAATATATATATATATATATATATATATATATATATA
>CM077111.1:21161108-21214980 GCA_039619505.1 Cimex hemipterus | reverse complement strand
TATATATATATATATATATATATATATATATATATACACACACACACACACACACGAACGTTATACGTAGTAATAAATCAGCAATGGAGCAATTGTCATTAAGGAACGTCGTTTATTCTGCGAAGTATTAGCAATGATCAAATACTAGGCTATTCCACTATATTCCAAAAGTAAATTATTTTAGCTTGATTTCGCTTCGAGTTTTCCATTCGAGCATTATCCACAAAATCCAGATGATCGAAAACACATCACCTTCCTTCCTTCCCTTATCGAATTAGTACATTAGCTCTTCCATACGTTAAATGTGGTCATTTTTGCCTTTAGTTGTATTTCTGGGCACGTGCGTAACATCCCTAAGAAAGAGAAAGTAGTATTTTAAGATTTTGAGGAACTCAAGCAAAAACGCATAATAAATATAGAAAAAAACAGTTTTGCGTTTTTCTCGAAAACTACGTGGTTTACGAGCAAAATTTCTTTTACAATCGACTCAGTACAACGATTTACATCGAAAAAGAGAGGACAATTTTTTTCTCGATTTTTTCGTATATATTGTCACCGGTTTTTAAATTTCACCTCCCGGTTGAAGGGGTGAGTTACGAGTTAGGGGATGGAAATATTCCGCTAGTTCAACTTGATCTCGGTTAGAAAATTGCACCGAATATATAGAAATATGTAAATAAAAACTTGGAAACTAAATTTATAATTGGTGAGACAGGTGTAGTGCTTCATTCCCTCATCTGGGCTGGATCGAAGGAAATTATCTAGAGCTTATAAGAAGCAGAAAAACAGCAGATCCTGTCTCAATTTCACCCTTTTTATGGAAAAGTATATAAGATAGAAGACATAAGGCTAATTTCATTTTTATTTGCCCCATTTCCCAAAATTTTCCCAAGTTACTGGCTGGTTTTAAATTAAAATTATTTGATTTTACAGCATTTAATTGTACACTGTGTATAGTAGCACCTAATGTTTAACACGAAAAAGAGAATATTATATATTATTTTTTTTGTTTTGTTAAAACCGAAATTTGTTATAAATTCACTATCTCAACACAACACACATGAATGGCACGATTACACAGACAAAAAACACTTTTAGTTAGTAGAAATAGTTTGATTGAATATTAAAAAATATTTTTTTGCATTGTATACTCTCACTTTTTTCCACATCCTACTTTGTTAAATTTAAACAATTGTTTGTAAATCCCAGGCCCTGAAGATGATCTCAATCACCCGTCACATAAGACCGCATCTCAAGTTTTCCGAATAATCATCGACCAGCCAGTCATTAATCACCACACATTTGTAAGTTATTTTTTTTTTAAATTTTTATTTGTACCAACAGAATTGTTCCCGGATATCTAAGTAAAATTTTGTGTTTTTAATTTTTCAAATAAAAAGAAATCAAGTATGCCTAGTTTATGTATGCAATTAGGGAGAAGGGCAGCGGGATAAAAAATTCATCAGGGGTGTCGGTGGGAATCGAACCAACGACCGCGGGTCTACGAGCCACGCAACTATTTAACATTGCGCCCTCCCCCCAAATATTTTATTGAAAGATAATTTTTTGTTTTTAATAGTACAAACAGGATTGTTCGTGAGTGCCTAAATCAATCGTTCAATTAACGTTTGTTTCTATAAATCTCAATAGATATATTTATGCAATAAAAAATTAATAACTTTGTTTTCCTTTAACTTTAAACTTAATAATTTATTTTTCAATAGCTGAGCTACCTATCTACAAACATAGTACTGGAACGAGCGTAGCCAGTTTCTAGTTTAGGTTCGTGTAGAATATCTATTGTACGAATGTATATATAATGTGAGTACAAAACAGCACGTTATATTTTTTGTATGTATAACAAATTTTCTTCCACTTCATGTTTTAGGTTGAGTTAATTTAGTTAGATAAATTAGTGGATAGTGCGTGTATTACGATGTGCAACACGATGCGCATGATTTGACCCCATTTTCTCTTTGCCGTTTTGTTTTATTTATTTTTTTTTTTTTAACGGAAAACATTTGTGAAATCGACAACAACGGTGATGGAGATAGATCACAGCACCGGTCTAAAATTGAAAGGAATGTCCTTCGCTTGATTATTATACGGAAACGGTTGATATTGTGACTCACAACCGCAACGTAGCTAAGTGGCAAAAACCGCGAATGTGCAATACCATTGTGCCGACGTTGACTCAAATTCCTGAAACGTTCCCTATATGAAAATAACAAAAACGTCAAAGTCTTTTTCTATATCCATGTTAAAAACACTTAGATAATAAAAGTAATAAGTAAAAAAGTAAAAACACATAAAAATCACAATATTTAAAAAATAAAATATATAAAACCATATTGAATTTTTTAAATATAAAACCCCTAAATTAATTTTAAAAAAATAAAAGCATTATAATAGATCTGTGTTAAAAAAAGCTTATATAATACAAAAATCCCCATAAAAAGGAATTTGCATGGTAAAAAACGGCTTTACCCAGGGAAAACACGTCAAGAATCACAATAGTTAAAAAAAAAGACAGAACCACATGGATTTCTTATAAAAGCTCAACAACTAACACGTCTTTTATTATTATTAAAAACATTTAGATAATAAAAATCCGCCAAAAAATAAATATACACAAGAAATACAGCTTTACCTTACAAAAAAGATACACAAAAAACATCAAAAATCTCAATATTTAAAAAATAAAAAACACAACCACACAGACATGTTTGTCTTATAAAAATTATCAAATATAAAAGGAAAATTGAAATTCATCCATCTTTATCAAGCTTAAATGATATTTGCTTTATTCATTCTATTTAAAATTTAAAATAATTTCTATTTAAATTTTTCAAATAAAGCGATAACATACATAATAAAGTATTCACGGTATCTGGCAAACCCAGCTTTCCTACTTTATTTTCATTGTGTATGCCGTAACGTGCAAAAAATGCAATATTACTTTTTTTCATTTTCAACCACTTTTCCAAACAGTTTGCTAAACAGTCCGTAAATAAGGGTTTCGTAACTTCATATAAAAGTGTAGAAAATATTACTGGCTACCGATTAATTAGTACAGAAGAGTTATAATTGTTGGAGTCGATTGCATATGCAGGAGAGATTTATGTACAAAATGCGTTGAACTCATGCAAAAACTGAGTTGAAAATTTCAAGCGTTAATGGATGGAAATAGTCTCCTGCAATTTAAAGGAATCACTTCAGCAGTCGGAAGAAATTACTAAAGTGATCCTTTGAACACAAAAAGTATAGTAACCTTTTACAATTTCTCACAGATATGTATATATTATACGGCTTTGAAAAATTATTTCTATGTTTTGATTCTGTTATTATTGATTTGGGATTTCCAAAAAATTCTCCGAGAGCCTATTAGAAAAATAAAAGATTATTACAACAAATATACACCTACATAAGGCATTAAAAGTACACATGAGTAATGATGGTTTATGTCTCGAGTTGGTACTTTTCGTAACCACACCATAAGATGCATAATAAACCTAAATAGTGCTAGTTATTATTTACTAGGAAGCAAACTAGAGGGTGTTTAATATGTATATCATAAATAGCCCTAGACCATAAATCTGCAATTTTCTGGATATGGTTGATAATAATATACATTTTTATTGTCCAAAGACAAAGAAATGTTTTTCAGAAAATGAACCGTCGAGATTAAGCCGAAAACGATCTTTCGGATTGTAATTGATATACCTTAAATCACGAACCTGGTTTTGGCGTGAGATTTAGAACGGTACCAGCGAAAGGTGATGATTCCGCCAAAAACCATCCCTGCATGATCGGGCCGCCCCGTCGGTTTCAGCTTCCAGGAGCACTGGAGTCGGCGAGGGTTTCACCCCCTGGAATACTCACCCCTTATCACCCCCACCGTAGAAACAAGTCATACCAACCCCGGAACTAAGAGAAAAATACCAAAGTTAGAGATACACGAGCCAAGAGTGACCTACATCGCCGATAACCGATGTTACTAAACCGACTTCCCATATTAATATTCTCAATTTAATTTCATTGGTCTTCGTAAATTAATGTTTATAACAGGTGGGATATCAAGGTTAATAAAAGAATTTATCAAATAAAATTCTGAAAAATTGTTTGTGAAAAATTCTTTTTATCTATTCGTTATCAGTTTTTCAGGTTCATTACTACAATAATATTTCGAAAATAATAAAATTGACAAGAAATACGACAAGTTAATAGAGTTTTTTTAATTATTAAAATTTTAATTTTTAATAATAATTTCTAATTTTAATTTTTTAACATGCTTTAATATTGAATTTAGTCAATTTAGTAGTTTAATTTAATTTAGTCAAGGTGGTGTAAGTTCGGGGGAAATTTTACCAAACTGTTGGACCACATCCGCCCAGGCCCCAATTTAAATTCCGCCGAAATCAATCATTGGTGGGCAGAATTCAACTAAAATTGTGTCACGTTATATAATAATTCAGTTTTCAATATAAAAAAATACGCCACTCCTCGGCTGATCAAATGTTTGTTTTAAAATTAACACGAAACTCAATTTTTTTCTTGACTCAAACTAATAATATTTACAGAATAGAACAAATATAATTATTATTACAAAGATAAGATTATATAGTTTTAATTTATATTATTTTATTTTTCTATTTCATTATATATTTTTTTATACATTTTTATATCAAAAAAATAAATTTAGTTTTTACAGTATGTGTAATATATATAATAAAATCATATATTTTTATTGTATAAAACAAATAAATATATAAAACCGAAATTCGCCAAGCCCTTTTCATTGAATCGTATTCGCATATTTATTACAAAGAATGTCTAACAATCTGTTACGATTTCGTTATTATTTGATATTAACTGCATATTGTCCATGCATTCAAAAAGGGTATTTTGTAATAATAAATTCAAACAAATTGATATGCTCAATGACGCCAATACCCCTCAACGATCATTCTTCATAAACAACAGTCGTTAAATCAGTCTTAATTTCACAAACTGTACATAACAACGTATTCAAATTGCAATATAGTTTCTATTCAGACATCTGATTGCTAAACTGAATTGACGAATAAAAATTTATTTAAAAAACGAAAAAGTAAACAAAACGGGCCACTGATTAGATCATTTTGCAATGTTGATTAACTGAAAGACAATAGATTTGTTTTAATTAAATTTGATACTATATACATTTATGTTATTAACTTGAAAGCAGGCCATGTTAGGAAATTGCGCCAAGAGTAATTTGTTAATTGTAGCTTCGATCAAATTCTTTTTAGTTGTATTCTGTTAAAAGTAAAACTAGAAAGTTATCTTAATAAAGAGAATAAATATTTGTCATAAAATTAACGTTGATCCAAACATGCAAATTTTCATTTGATCAATTTAAATCACATCAATATTTATTTATTAAAAATAAAGGTTAAATGACATATGTCATTTTATTCACTACATTAATGTTGTATATTATAGTCCAAAATCCGTAATAATATCTAATTTTATTAATATTTTCAAATCCGACTCGCCTTATCAATAACAGATACTTAAGGAAAATAGAAACTAAACATTGAACATAAGCACATCAGCACAACGCGGTCATTTTGGTACACTGCACTTTGGTTGATTCACACACTGAGCATATGTGATAAGCAACTATCATACTATATAAATAGGAGAGCCTACAAATAGAGTATCATAATATACAGCGTATGGGTCATCTCGCAATTCGCAAGAAGACGACTTCGAACGGCAAACATTTACATTTCAATATGAGGATCTTCAGCTGAAATCTTCATTACTTATTACAATCTGAGACGCTTCATGAATTCCTTTTGTTTGTAAATAACAATAAATTTAGACAGCTTTCCATAAATAGCTTTTGAAGTAATAGTTTAATAATTTTTCACAACTAATCTTAATATTACAATATATAATATGGTAAGAATAGGGACCGACAAACCACTGAAGTCATCAATACCCCTAACTTTCTCGCTAATAAATTCCATTCATTCCAATAAATTATCATAAACCTTGTAACAAAATTAAATTAATGATCTACAATATTAAAATAAATGTGTACTAATTGTAAATTATAAATGCAAACTATATACACGTAATTACCTTACAACTAATAAACGATGGTTTATATTATTGTATTAAACAAGTATTAATATAATAAAAATGATACAGATCATTAATCAATTCTGCACATAATGTATTGTATACTACATTTTGAATTGTTCCATTTTAAATTATTAATCATGAATGTGCAGTTATATATTACTCTAATGCATAATAATCACATACTTTTAACCAGGATTATATATAAATTACCGTCAGAGCTACTGTGACCTGTCTAAAATATTTTAAAAATTTTAAAAAATTTAAAATGGAATTTTTGTATTAGCAGAATAATCATAATAGTTTAGCGATATAAAGAACTATAATAAATATATATTTAATTTATTTGTCAATGTATTAATTTACATGAGATTTTGTTTATAGTGGTGCAATTGCAGAATAAATATTAAATCGTGTTAATTGGTCTGTTTTTCAAATAATTATTTCCATGCTTTTTCTCAGTTTGACCACCGACTTGTCTATCATTACAAATTTGATTAATTAAACGGAATTGTGTTTTATTTAATATTTTTAATTATTAGTTAACAGAGTCAATTCTAATAACGTTTAGCATAATTATATTTAATACAATTGACAAAAGAAAAATCTAGGTGCTAGAGAGGGTAGGAATTTTCCAGCTCCTTGTGGAATAATTATTCTTCTGAGCTGAGGATAAATTGATAATGGAAAGTCAAATAGCTAACTAGAACTGAAAAACGTAAAATTGGTCATCAGATCACAGAGTGAAATAATGAAAGTGGATGTAAAAATTAATTGTCTATTGGTATTCTAGAGAAAGTACTGATTTCGTCAAGATCTGGATGCATTCAGTTACAATCTATACAAACGTCTAAAAGCCGTCTCACCGGAGCTTATTGATCGACGGGATCAGGGTTGCCAAGTCTATCTCGCGATTTTCCCATCCAAAAAAACCACCGTTTTATCTGTTTTTGTTTATATCCGAATGAAAATAAAGGCAGATATTGCACGTGGGACCGTCTTATCAGGGTTCTCTTGATTTATCGTGGTTGAGGATGGTTTGCTCAAACAACACCACTATATGCACATGCCGTATAATTAAATCATCTTGACATCGTACACTGGGCATTAATGTAGTTCAGATAGATACATGGAAACGTTTTGACTATTTACCACGGTAACTACTACTTTTCACTTATTAAATTGACTCCAGATATAAACAATACAGCCCTTACTTTTAGACATAAATTGAAATTCATCATTAGCTCACATTTAAAAAAATAAACAAAATAGAACAAAATATGTATTCATATGCATTAATAATGACATACCATTTAACCCGTTAGGTTTGTTATAATTATAATAATTAGGACTGCTTCAAAATAACTAAACAACAATGAAATAACCGAGTAATATAACGTTTTGTATTGAACATGTATTTGAGGAGGCCATTAAGTTAAAAAAAAATTATAAAAGTGGCAAAGATATACCTCTATTCCCTTACAATATTATTAGCCAGAGCCGATTAAATTTTTAATATTTTCAAAAATTAATATAAATATATAAATAAAAAGAACTATTTTTTAAATACATATAATTTGGATTTGGATTTATATGGCCCAAAACCGCACTTGTACGTACAAATATATAAACATGTGTCGAGTTGGGCCTATTCGCTTCTCATAATCCTCCGGCAATTTTAAGTTTTGCTATTTAAAATATTCGAGAATCACCAGGATGTTGGCAGTCCCGGGGCAGTCCTCAATTTTATCCGACCAGCCTTCTAGGCAGGGATACAGGTGCTATCAACAGCAAGGTCAATGCAGCACCCAACGCATGCAGTTGTAAATCCATTCGTACTCACATTCAGTTTTAAATACGTTCACTCCTATTTACGTACCATTCATTCGATTAAGGTTATGTAGGATTCCTCGATCTCACGATTCACATATCATACAAATGGCCTAATTGAGGGTCAATGTTTCGCCATCGACCCTCTCATATCACACATTGACGGTAATAAATATATTCACTCTCAAGACAAACTAGATATACCCAACTATTATTACTATATGCCATAGACCAACCCCTTAAACACGATTTCTCATTATATTAAATGTCTCATCTGGTAGCAATCCAACACGCCCTTTACAAACACACACACACAAAAACGAGTTGCACCACCTTTTAATTAGGTGGGACTGTATATTAATTTAAATAATGTATTATTATTTATGGATTGTAATATATTTTTTGTTCATTACAAGAAAACCGTCTGCGACGATTAGCCAATAATTTGGGAACAGCTCACGGTGCTTGGAACACTTTTCCTCCAACCTCTACTTTTAAACCAGTAGTTAAATCTAAAATCTTTTCGGCCTCCTTATTATTAATAAATAAAGGGCCTCTACCAGCACCATACAACATACAAAAGTTGGTCGAATTGGATACTCCTCAATAATAAAACGAGAATTATTCCCGTCTCGGACAGCATCAGTTTGGAATTGACGTTTTTCTTTTGAACTTATTATACAACAAATATTGAAAATTCTTTTTTAAGAAATAACATAATATTGTTATCATAGTAGTAATACATCTTGCATGTACTGTACAACAAGTGAACAGATTCCAAATAATTTATCATTTATTGCGTCTATACAAGGTCTTTACTTTAAAAATAGATTTATAGTTTACTGCTTCCATTGGTAGTGTCTGTTTTGGAAGGGAGAAAAGAAAATATAATGGAGATATCTCCGTTTGAAAATAAAGGTAGAAAGGAGTAATATATACGAAAAGGGAAAAATAATAGTAGTGAAAGCGCTGCGATGGCGTTTTACATTGTTAAGCGCGCAGTGAATACATAACGGTCAGTCATTGCCCCCAGTTTTCTTCCTACGGACATTACTTAAGTATCGAGTGAGCTCGAAAATATTTTGCCATTTAATCTATCATCTTCAAAATGACCGTTATCTTATTAAATGCAACACCTGTAACGTTGGGTAGACATATTTGCTATTGAGGTGGAAAGTGGAACGAGTAAATGGCGAAACCTCGAGCCAGAACGATTGTACCGACTGTTTTTACAAGGAGAGTTATATGAATAAATCCTTACTTGTTATTTTATTGATTACGTCGATAAAACGAATAAATATTATATTTTCAGGGCTAATTGTGCAGTAATTTCAAATACTAAATCTGTAAAAAGAGAACTACTAATCATCAACTTATAATAATCATGTAGAGTAATTACCAACCAGTACAGTATGGTTTGGATATTAGTCCATCAGGTATAAAAGGGGCCGAAAAAGTACGTTTCAAAGTATTATACACTTCGACCATAGCTTTTCTTTTTGAAATCAGATGAATTAAATAAATTACTACTAAAATAGAAATACCCAATCCCGACCTTACTCAATTTTTTCCTGGTCTGATAAACGTAAAATGAGCAAAACGCTTTTCCATTAAACACACCAACAGCGAGAATAAGCTGACCAGAAATTCAATTGTGATCGTACTGCTGTCTACAGTTCATCGACACGCAGAAAACTAACTTGACGAGAACAAAACTCACGAAAACATTTTTTTTTGTCTTCACATCGAATATTTGATATACTTATTATATATCCAATAATAAGTATATCATTTTATGATAAAATCAGTTATTTATTTTAATTATATTGATCTTTTATTTCGTGTATTGTTGCGTACTAATCAATGAACAACAAATTACCTTAATTTACATGATTATAAAATGCAAATCATTGGCATAATATCTACAAAACAAGGCTTTTGTAGCTAACAATGGAATTTTTGTAATAAATTAAATCAAAAAAGAAATTCAAATTTATAAGAGTACATTTTATAGGCAGAAATGTTTACTTAACGCTTGTAGGCAAACTAAGTTTGAGAGTTAAGTGACCCTATCCAACAGGGTTCAGCAAGAAAACTTCTTTTGGTGATTTTGCACACCAAAATATACACTTTGTACGCATAGGCCCTGGTTTCGCAAAAAAATTGGAAATTTGAAATTTTTCGTTGTTTTAATATTTTTATTTCCCCTTTCTACTTGCTCAAATCAACTATGTCAATATATAATTTTTATGCAGCATTTTTTATGTAGGTTGTAATTAAAATATAGTAATAACAATAAATTTATTACACCAAAACATTAAAAATATACAAACAATTCAAACAAGCAAATAAATTTAATCAGGCAAGGTAACCGTCTGCCGGAATTTAGTTTAATTATTAACTAAATCCTACAAAGCAAACATAAAAATGCACTACGATACAATAAAAGTGTAGTAAAAGTTTAAAACTTTATCATTAAAAAAGAGATTAATTTCTGACCGATAATTTTGATACTTGGAGCATTTTTTATAGAAATATTTTATACATTTTAATCCTTAAAAAGTTTTAATGTTCCTCTTCAAATGGACTGTGTGACGTTAAAATCCTTTTAGCACTTTTTGAATTATAGCTGTCTCAATTAGATATTCCAATCAGTTCTTCTTAAAAATCGGAAAAAATTATAGGGGTCGAACAATAGATAAATTTAAATTTCAATTCAGCCAAAAATTTAAATTTTGGGATCTCTAGCGGTGGTAAAACTAAATTTCAAAATTTCAAATTAGGATAACGAAAAATGATGATGACCTAGTTTAGCTGAAAAAATAATTGATTGTTAGAAATTTTTTGGTTGTTGATAAACTTTGTTAGCTTTTACTGCAATCTGTAAAATGACATATACACATAGGTGCTTTGAGCAAGAAAAACAGCGAAATAAAAATAATAAAAGAGAAAAACAATTTCAAAAATTGGCGAAACTATTCAACGTGGATATTTTGAAGTGCAGGATCAATAAAAGAAATTTGGTTCAAATCGGTGGCTCACCAAACCTGGTCGGCTCCTTGTAAGTTTATTTCGTTCATAAATAATTAATAAATGTAGGAACATAGTGAGATAACCTTATAATACAGTGCAGTGTTGTACTCGTAGTTAGCCGTTGCACATTGCACCACACTGAATGGAAAATTCGAATAATCCATGGTGTAAAGAATTGTTGCGTTGACAAATGCCAGGCACACACAAGTCACGCTTTTACCTACTAGGCATGGGAAAATGAAACAGTTTCATTCCTTTTGTAAGAACGCGTTGGTTTCCTTCCTCAACGTTCCATCACAATCACCTGATGCAATTTCAACCCCCTTTCGCAAACCTATTTTATAATGTTAATTAAACACTTTTTAGCTGTTACTTACAATCTGACTTTCTTAATGGGCAGTTGGGTTGATTTTTTTCTCAGTGCACTAGTCATTTCAGCCGACATCTCAATTGTCACAGAAAGAACTGGGGGAACTGAGCGTTATCAAGAAACGCCTACCATAAGAGTACAATCAGAAGATTATTTTTATAAACAGAGGACGACTAATGATGTTTCTCTTACAAAATATACAATGAATACAAAACTAAATTATTCTGTTTTATTGCCACTCAATAGAAATGGTTTGAATTTTTTAATGGTTCATGCTACAATATTGCAATAACAATTTTGCAGCCAATAAAATTTTATGTTTACGTATTTTAAACCAGTCGAACTTACTTCAGTTATTTATTTCTAATTAAAGTGTTAGATCTATTGACCACTTACTACCGAATCTGGGACTAGGTATGGTCTTGATGAAAAACCAAATTAAATTATTTGTGCCTTTCGATATATTTTAAAGTCATCATCAGGGCAAAACAGTTTTAAATATTTCTATAAATCGACATAATTAAGTTTTTTACATATGGTTACAAATTTCAATATTGGTACAGCCCTTGCCAATGTTGGCACTGATTAGGTCTTCAAAGAAATGATACTAAACCATCATCACTAAAAATGCAAAATAAACCAAATTCAATACTGAAGATGGCGAAATGCCGTCGGACTGAAAAATCACCGAGGATAGACAGATGATAGGTAACTATCAAACTACATTTTTATCACTCGGCAGAATACAGGAAGAAATCTCACAATATACCCAAGCGGTTATTAACAAGAAATCACGCAAAGACAACACTGAAGATGGCAGAATGCGTTAAAAACTATATAGGCAGACAAAGTTGATAGGTAACTATCAACCTACAAAGATAATAATGTTCAGAAATTATTTATATAAAATTATAAATGAGTGAGTGAGTGAGTGAGTGAGTGTGTGTGTGTGTGTGTGTGTGTGTGTCCATCAAACAACTACATATTTAAAACGAAGGTATATCATGAAGCCTCCGAAATCACAAACGGTTGGAATATACTTTGAATGGATTTAATTAAATTTAATAAACTTGATGAATTGCCATTTGAATAATTTACAATTGTACGAATTGTATGTAAATGTAATTACTAAGCCCAAATAAATTTTAAAAAATTTGAAGAAAAACTGGTAATCTATCTCGAGCAAACAGCCTGCAATGTCAAAACTTAATATTTGAAACCATCTGTTAACAACTTAATTATGTCAATTCGCAGACATAAAGACTGTCTGCCCTGATGAAGACCTTGAAATAGGTCAAAAGCTTGGAAGTAACAATTGAAATTGTATTTTGATCGGGACCGAGATCCTATTCCTTATTTATTTAATGGAACTTCCGTTCGTGTTCAATTTATAAGAAGGGTTTATCTATCTATTGATGGTGGGCGCAAACAAACTTGCATAAAGGAGAACTTAGCATATGTCTCTGCCTGGGAGCCCAGCTCAAGACACCCGCCGATGACTCCTATATCAAGCGTTAGAAACGAATTGAATTTATTAATGTTAGGTAAAAAAGTAAAGCGGAACGACATGGAAACGAGACCTCGAGAGTTCAATAACGGTAGTCATTCGTGCTCTGTTAAACTGGTTAACGAAATTTGTGATCAATTTAATTAATTTAAAGTATTTACAGTTAGATAGAGACAGAATAATTACAAAGCAAAAAAAAAACATATTTACTACAGTGGTGATACCCAATGTGAAAAACTGAGACACTATGATCGAATTCACTCGGAGTTTTTTATTGAAGAGCCAGAAAAGGAAGGAAATGCGTCGATATTCCCTCAATCTTTCTGTCCCATTTGTAGAAATAGATTACTTTTGTCTCACTTTGCCGAGGATTACCACGCCTTGGCCCCTTACAAGGAAGGAGTAGGCATGTCACCGACACAAAGACAGTCCTTGGGGGCGAGTGTGGGTTATCGGGTACCCTGTTCCTGTTTTTAAGGGAAACGTGGGTGTTCCTCCTTATGTATCCCTGGGCATTGGGGACAAGAGGCAAGAGGATAGTGACATGTTAGCAAAAAATGGCCCAATATGAACTCTCTAGGCCCCGAAACCAATTGTTGTCTAACATCTTGCCACATAATAAGGACATATCCAAAAATATATATCTTAATGAATCCAAAACTTGATGGAAAATCGCAACCAAGCAAGAGTCACGCGAATAGATTCTTTGAAGACCATACGTAGGAATTACTCGAAGAACAATGACAGAACTAGGATTCTGGTTGTACTCTTGTCAGGGTACAGCCGCCCAAGAAGAGTACAGACTGCCAGGAAGAATAGAAGACATTTGTGTTTTTGCGAAGGTTTTTGTAATTTCAGATTCATGTAACTAGAAGGGAAAAAGCCGCACGCAAGATCATTCGTAAGGAGCCGCTTATAAGGCTATGGAGGTTAACTAAAAACCTGAACTTGCCTTGTGAATTATACAAAGATAAGCACAGTGAGGAGCACAACACATTTGTCGGTGGCCAAAAATACGATAATTACTCTATTAACTCTAACTCTATGATAATTCTGAATTAGCAACAGGCCTCGAGTGTCACCCACCTCCTGTGATTGCAGCCCGGGGTCAAAGCTAGAATTATCCGTCCAACCACTGAGACTCCGGGTGTATCACCAGCTAGGTCAATTACCATCAATTATCACTCTTAAATATATTCTTTGATATATATTCATTCACTCACTTAGGATGGTGGAATACCTAATATTACACTTATTATATAACTACCCGAATTGATGATCGATGGGGTATTCATATTCCATAATCTACCCTCGCAGTACGCACATTATACCGTCACATCATTCACTATCAATTATTATATTAGTTTAATCTGCCATCGACGTTCATACGCTGAGCCTATATCATCTCTCGTAGTCTACCAGTAATTAATTACAGCTTTTGTAATTTACAATATATACGGCACGCCTCGAGAATCACCCCCATGAGTGTTGGCAACCGCAGTAGTTCTGTCGAGCAAATAAATACATTCAATCACATCAACTTCCTTTAGAAATTAGAACAGGAGACCCAGATTCTGTTTTCTTTCTCTTTATCACGGTTTAAACCCATGATCTCTACCATCACAAGGCCCGGCCCACTTTCGTTTGAACCTTAAATCCCCTAGATTCTTTACGCAGTTACATTCATTCTTAAATAAATTCACTCTTAAAACTTTCACTCCTATTTACGTACCATTCATTCAATTAGGGTGATGGACTTCTCGATATACATCCATCACATTTTACACATATTATCCAACTAACCTAATTGATGGTCGATAGGGTACTCGATATTCCACCATCAACCCTCTCACATCACACATTCACGCTAATGAACAAATTCACTCTCAACACATACTGGGGACACAAAATTATCGTTTCTATTGACCATAAAAAAACCTGTTTCCTCCAAGAATAGGAACAGTGGACCCAGATACTCTCTGCCGTGCTGAAGCACAATTTTCATATCGGGTATATACCCTTCTCTTTATAGAGCCAAGGAATTGCACTCTGCAATTAAGTGGGACATATGGAGCAACCTTTTTATTCCGTACACATGCGCACACTTTGGCTCAAGAGCCGATGCCCATACGCCAACCTCACATGGCCTATCCTTAATCGGGTGATGACCCTTCTTCTATGGGGATCCTCCGAGGCGACAAATCTCATCAAAAACTCTTTTTCAATTTAAATAATATATGCTGATAATTTAGAATACATAAATACGTACATATTATTATAACTATGTTTATTTACGCTTAACCAATTCTACGAAAGTATGGAGGAGGACAGGCACACCCTTGACAGGTAATCTAGTTAGTTTTGAGCTAAGTTTAACCAGGTTTAAAGAGTTAAGTAGCCAGAAATCGGTTTTAACAGTCTCTTTTTCCATTCCCGTACATTTAGAATTATTTCCTGTTCCTTCATGTAGTCGTTTTCTTTTTCACTCGGTTCTTTGCGACCATACTGTTTTAATCTCATCAATTAATTCTAATAGGCAATGATATGTTAGCCTAGATTCTCTCGTCATGCTTCTGAATAAACCGGTCTGTCTTAAAATACGGATATAAAATACCAATACAGACAAATTCTATGCGTGAAAATAGAAATGTTATTTTAAAAAAGAATTAATTCCTCATCAAAACAGTTCTACTATTTTTGTATAAACAACGAATTCAATAAATGTATATTCAAAAAATCACATCAATAGATAAATAGAATTGAAGACGCTAAAAATCCTTGTAAGTTAAAAAAAAATAAATAGAAAATGCTTAAACAATCGCCGCTGACATTTGCTGTAACGGGAGATCGGGTGATGACTCATTTTTAAACATCATCGAACCTCACCTTTCCTTCACTTCGTTTTCATTTCTATTTCCATTTAATAAACAGAAAAGTAGATATTATTAAAATTAAAAACGGGAAATATAGTAATTACTAACAAGTAATACAATTATATCAACGCAAAATAAGAAACTAATTTCATAAACTAATGATAATTAAAGCACAAGATTAAAAAGTACAACTTACACTAAATTTAAAGAAAATATATCCATATTTTTAATAATATTCAATAAATTAAATAACTGCATGAATGTCGTATTCTGGTGGGAAATATCTGATCTCAAAAGGAGTGCATACTTTATTAATTTTATAAGTAATTATTTTTACAATATAAGTTAATAAGGGATAATTTTTATTACTTAGTTATAAACATAAAAAATCCACTATAGATATATGTATGATACGTAACTAGAGAACTTCAACCGATTTTTTTTTTTATTATTGTGGAAAGTTTATTCATTATTTTACCTTAATCTATCGTCGAAGAAATGACAAACAACACAAAAAGAAATAGGGTTTTATCTATTTTCAACTTACGTTTCATTAAAGTATAACCTAACATATGTTTTTGTATTAACTCATTTTTAAGAGAAATTAGCTTTATGTATTCAAAAGAAGGAATTCATAGGTTCAATAATATCTTTAAGACCTTGTAGTCTGTCTGTTCATGGTCATTCTGATGGTGATGTGAAGTGAATCAAGTCTCATGTCATCGAGAAATCTTGATATTGAATTTTAATGTTCATACTGTACATAATCATTAGGGCGTTTATGTGTGGTTTAAAATTTACTTGTCAGCTATATAAGCGTCACAAGTTAAGTATATTTTCAAGTTTTTAACCGGAAAAAATGTAAATCGATTCATAATAAAATTGTATTTCTTGCTTACCTAACCATGCTAGGTTAGAGTGCCCCATGCACCTGAGGGTGCAATTCCTTAGCAAACGTTTGAGAACAAACTAAATCGGACCATTATTTAGCATAAATGTCATTTAATCCAACTGTGCCACCACGCTGCAAACCGAACAGAACTGATTCCAGGCCAAAGGAGATCCCGGACGCTACTGTCTGTCCACCGGCTCTCCTCTCTTCGGCTGAGCTCCCCACTCTAAGCGATCGAGAGGAACTTACAAAATATTCTTTTTCGAAAGAGGTGGGTGCCACCGATGCAAGAGTTTCGCCGAGTCAAGGCAAACTTGGGCCCATTTTCGGTTTGTAAAATTTTAAGAGTTCCCTTTAAAACAGGATCAACACGACCCTACTACCATCAGGAATAGTATATAGTTTCTTAGTTTATTCTGATTGATACGATGAGAAATATATCTTAATGTGATTGATATCAGCCATTTTTATTTTTTAAATCAAGGATAAGGTAAGATTGAAAGAAAGAAAAACAAGGCCTTTAATCAAGCTTTTAAGAACACCTGGTTGATGGATAGATCGAAATGAAGGAGAACCACAAGTTCATAACCAGAAAAAACTAACCATTTTCGGTTTGTAGATTTCAAAAGACCATTTTAAAACGCATTAATATACACACACGACCCTACCATCAGAAATAGTACGTAGTTCCTTAGTTTATTACGGTTGATATGTTGAGAAATATATCTTGTTGTAATTGATATCAGCCATTTCTATGTTTTTTAAATCAGGGATAATTTAAGTTTGAAGAACGAAAAACCCAGTTCCTTCGAAAAGCTTACACAGGGCTGATGGGTAGAATGAAAATGATAGAAAAATACAGGTCCATAACCACCCAGAAGAAATCGAAACGAAAATGTATATTATGACTGTATTTCTTAGACTGTAGACTGACAGGTGCACGTACATATTAATTTAATAATATCATCTTATTTGTAAAAAGAAGAGTATATTTTTATCTGTGTATAAAAATATCAGGGATGATGAATTTGCAGAAAGGACTCAGTTCCTTCTTCAAGCTTATAAGGAAAATAATCCATCAGGACTTAGCAATTATTTTTAATTATTTAGAGTGTTAACAAAAAATATAATGTATGTTGTAAGTTGACACTAACTTCTACTTATAATGCTAAAAAATCTTTAACATTCAATTGTCATTGTAGAATTGATTGGTGGTTAACATTCACTTTACTAGCTAAACTCATAAATTCCTTATGGTTGAAGCCACAAATCTTGAAAACATATGTTTTTTTTTAACAGTGTAAATTATTAGAAATAATTTCTAATTCCTACTAGAAAGGGAAGAAATGCAGCTTGATGAAACTGATCCTTTCTTTGAAATTAGTCTTATCTTGACATTTTTATATATAAATAAATATTAGAGATTTTTATATACAGTTGAAAAATATACTTTTCTTTTAACAAATAAACTGATAATTTATTATTAATGTATGCATGCATGAACATACAAATGCTCCTATTTGTGAAATATAATAAAATCGTCGTTTCTGTTTTTTTTCTGAATGGTTATTGACCTGTAGTTATCCTTCATTTCGGTCTATCAACCCTGCGTTCGTTCATCTGTCAGAGACACGTTTCCTTAAATAAAACGAGATAAATGGTGTTAAGTCAGAGCATTTTAGTAGAAAATGTGTAATTTACTTAAAACTATTAACAATAATATTTCGAGAATGGGTCGACAAAATTTAAAATAATAACTACCACTCGTGGCAAAATTGAAGAATATTCTTAATTTAAAGGTGCAGCATGGCCGTGAACTTCAGACTAATTGTTAGAAGCGATTTTTCAAATCAACTCATATTGCTATGGACCTTACGTTTTTTTATACAAATAACACTGAAATACACAATTTAAAATTTTTTACTAAGATCGTTTGTCGAACTGTTTTAAAAAAAAGAAATGATTAGAAAAATAATTAATGATAGCAAATAGACTGGATTAATATTTATTTCTTATGGTAAAAAGTTCAGGTATTATTGGTGTGAATCCCATGATCATTAACATTTACTTCCTTTATAATATTATGTAGTGAAACTCAATTTGTGATTGAAAATTTACATAGTTGTGTTACAGTGTTCATAAATATAATTTACTGTATATACATGGGGGGAACCTTTGGGCAGTATAACATTCTCTAGCGACCCTTACCTCCAGTTGGTGAAATTGGAACAATATGATCATTATATCACATTATATTCTATTAGGAGGAAAATAATAGAGCAAAAACTCCAGCAATCATGACCAAGATGTAGGAAGGGGGTTATTTATTCCATGTTGCATTGGTACTAGAGTATCAAGAGCACTATCGACATCTAATTTATACAAGAAGGTACACTCCCACCCGATTAAGAGTCATGCGAATTGACACACGGACGCTTTTTTTTAGATCAAAGACCGCATATGTCTGTCATGTCGAGAAAGATTGCTCTGTGTCCCAGTACTGGAAGGGTAGAATTTCGTGAGTCCATATAGAACCTGTACGATTGCCACTCGAAGTGAAAATCGTGCGTTGCAGCGAGTAACTGGATCTACTGTTCCAATTCTCGGAGGAAACAGAGTTGTTTTATGGTACATATTAACGATAATTTTGTTGACCCTAGCATGTGTTGAAAATGAATGTATTCATTAGCGCGAATGTGTACTGTGAGGGGGCATGACAAAATATTGCGTACCCCATCGACCCTCAATTAGATTAGTTATATAATAAGTTAGTAGGGTGATGGAGAAATATCAAATACTACACCATCATAACAGAGTAATATATAAATAGGAAAGAATGGGTTCGGATCTAGAGACTAATCGCGTAGGGGGCTGAAATGACCTAGCCCCTGGAACCCACCCACGGCGACCAGACGGATAAGGCAGATATCTTACCTCCGACTGCCAACACCCAAAGTGGGTGATTCTAGGTGCATACCGGTGATTTAAATTACATTGTAAGACGGAAATGCAGGCTCGCTGGAATAAGTAAATAGGCCAAATCCATACCCGCGTGCCTGAATGATCATGCACGTGCAGATTTGAGCTTGTATAAATCTTGTAGTATGTACATTCGCAAAGCTGCGCTTGATCTTAGTTTGTGATTCACTAGAAAACACTGGAATTTATCCGTGAATCTCAACAACTAAGTTAGATTAGTTAAAATATATAAAAATTGCAAATTTGACTATAAAGTTTTCATTTCGAGCCAAACTTGTAGGCATTTAGTACTTGTTGTCTATGCCATAAAAAATAAAGAACATTGAAAAATATTGTATAGCTGTTTGGGATCCAATTGTGAAAGACCAACGAATCTAAGGGATTACGTTCGAACGAAAGTGGGTTGGGCCTGAAATGGTCGACGAACCAAGGATGAACCTACAGAGGACAGACACTTTGATGATAACGAGAAAGAAAATTTGTAAAATTGTATAGGAATGTTGACCAATTATAAAAATGTAACCTCATTTTCAAAAATCAAGAGCAATATAATGTTGCAGGTTTGGTATTACATTAGCTCACCTATAAGATCAAATATCTGTATAAATATTATTTTATGAAAATTATAACATGGGCATATATTATGTATTAGTTTCCAAGTCTGAAAGACAAAAGAAACATTTAACGTTCGAATGAAAGTGGGCCTTGAATTAGTCGACGTACCAAAAAAACACAGGGACTGTAACGGATCATGGATTAAAATCATGAAGACTAAAATGAAGAGATTAAATGTATGTCGATGTTGGCAAGGTAAATGGCAAGGGTATGGAACTTTATCACGATTTAAAAAATATTGAGGTCATTTCACTTGCTGATATCATTCGACAACCTTTTTTTTAAACGCCGCATAGAAATGAACACATCAAAAACTTATTACGAATGGATATATATGTCATGGAGGGTAATTATAAGACGTATTTAAAGTGTTGAATTTAACGGTTTAAACCTTACTTATCAATGAAAAAAATTGTAACTGACAATGTCAATAAGAGATCATATTCCATATGTTCGTCGTCGGGGTTATCAACATAGACTGTCAAACGTGACAAGACATCTCATTATATGGAAAAAGGGCCAAAAAATATTTTATTTAAAAATCCATTTAAAAAGTTGACAATAAGCGCGAATTTTGACATGAATAAGTCAAAAAGTTAGTAATAAAATGACTCACCTATAGGCTAAACCTGAAGACGCCGCTCTCGAAAGCCAGTATATTTGACACGGTTTGGTCCGATTTTGAAGTTTGACTTTCAAAGTGAAGTTAAACACTCAATTTACCAGGAGAAAGTTATCAGACACCGATTCAAACTATGCCAACGATGGAAAGTGGAACAATAAACAAAGAGGAAGGAATCAAGTATCAGTACTTCGATGTCAGTGTTAACCTGGGAAATAATCGATCTTCCGACATCAAGTCGAAACGTTCAAATTGTTTTCTACCAGTTTTCAGTTCTTCTTCTTCACTTCTTCTAAACTTATCAAGGAGTTTAGATAAAATGAGATTAACCGACAAAAATAAAATCTGGCCGTGAATGCCCAACGAGGGAAGCGCACAATTCATTCACAAAATATCTCAATTCTAAAATCCGTTATAGAAATGTTTTTATAAATGTATCCTTATCATGATTGGTTAAAATTAAAAATTCATGCATATACAAATCGTTAACCATTCATGTAAATAAACTATTTATATAGTGCAAAATATAAATGTTAGCGTGTAAATACAAGGCCCCAAACTAAACTTGTATATGTTAATTTACATGAAGTTTTAACGCCAATATATAAACTTTTATTTAGTTATATTGTAAATACTTGATTACTTTGATTTTATCGATGCGATGTAAAACTTAGTTTCGCCACGTCTTCACCTCGATTTATACTTCGATGAGCCAGATTGAAGATACTTGTCGCCAGGTTACTTTTCACTCCAGGGCGGAGGTTCTAGAATTGAAATTCCATTGAACGGAATGGCGGACGAAGATCTCCCTCCCGGTTGGGAAAAACGGTTAAGCAGATCTACTGGTACTTAAATGATATTGTATCTCATATTAATATTTGAACTTAAATATATATTTCCTATGTTTTGTTTTAACATTTTCATATCGTTCGAAATCAGGAAAGGCCTTCCATTGATTTAATTTCTCTTGATTCTTTATTCGCCTTGTTCGGAACAAACATGTTTTAATATTGTCGTTTTCTTACTTTGTATACCTATAGTAAGGCATATTTCTATCTGTTTTGCCCATTGTAGGGTTTACGTATTGCATTATTACAACAAATTAAAACAAAGTCCTGCAAAACTAAAAGTTGACAACGTAATTCACCCATTGACTTACCATACAAGTGTTGTGCTAAGCATCATGACTAGGCAGACTCGAACAATCAAACTCACCTATTCTTACTAGATTTATCAAGTGAATTTCACTTTCTTAGAGGTTGAAAATGTTAAAAATTCACACGAATCTGAAAGATTTGCCTAACTACTAATACTCATAGATGGATAAGCAACTGGTTCATCAACTAGCCGATCATGTAGAATTCGTCTAAATTTGGTCAGTTTATGATTGTCATATGTTTCAAACATGACATCTTGTTTACAGGTCAGAGCTATTATCTTAACGTTTACACTAAAGAGAGCCAGTGGGATAGGCCATACAAACCTGCTGAAAGTGGGATAAGTGGACCGACTCAAGTGCAATGCAGTCATCTTTTAGTCAAACACAAAGATTCAAGGAGACCAAGCTCCTGGAGGGAGGAAGTCATAACAAGAACCAAAGAAGAAGCTTTTGAACTTGTAAAGGGTTAGTTTCAATTAGATATACCACACTATTTAATCTAGAGTTCAGTCTGACGGTTTCCAAGCTTAGGGCAGTATAAAGCTTAGATTAGTTTCAGTGGCACCTAAATCAACAATCTATGATGTTTATACATTTCCAAGCTTGTGAAATAATTATTTTTCCCCTTGGGATAGATAGAAAATTCATGTTAGTTAACCAGCAAACTATAGTTTGCTGTGTTTTATTTCTCTCATAATTTTTCAAATAAACAAAACTAATGAACACTCACAAATGAATGCAATTTAATTTGTAAATTTAAATTTTAATTAACTGCAAATTTAATAGTTACAACTGAGTTTTGGATGTATTAAAAACGCTAATACTAACTTATATGCGATCCTGTAGACAAAACAAGTATTATCCTATCATTTAACATAAGTACTAGATAAACCAGGAGCACCGATGATCACAACAGTTAGGGCATTGACATAGCCCAACACTATAAGGTAAAGGTCCAGGGGGTTCAAAAATCAGGATTGCTTGATTCAAATCAACATACTTTCAAATTAACATTTTTTTTTGACACCAGTTCCTCAAGGGTTGATACAACCTTTGTTATTATGCACCCTCATTAAAAAATCTATATATAGATTTTTATTTATTTATTTATACACACTCACACACAATATAAATGCAGTTAAAAATTTTTAGGTTATAGAGAACAGATTGCATCAGGAAAGGCTTCCTTTGCAGAACTTGCCAGCAAATATTCTGATTGTAGTTCAGCCAAAAAAGGTGGAGATCTCGGACCATTCGGCCACGGAGCTATGCAAAAAGCTTTTGAGCAAGCAGCATTTGCCCTTAAAGTAGGAGAACTAAGTGAACCCATTTCAACAGACTCTGGTATCCATATTATCATACGCACAGCATAATTCATAACAAAAAGCTTCCATTAATTTTCATTTAAATTATGGAACTAATTAACCATCAACCATTTTCATAGATTTGTTGTTAATTAAAATTACATAGTATTTTAATGTTCAATTTTTTATTTTGTAAGCCTGTACAAATATTTAAAACCTCGTTGGTATTTTGTAACTTATAAAATTGTTTCTCTGTTCTTTAAAAAGTACGTTAAAATGAGAGTACATACTTACCTAGATTTCAAGATTTTATTCTGTTATTTTATAAATTTTGTATTCAATTGCTAATTCTTAAATTTGCATCCTTATCATTAACTATTATTTATAGTTTTGTATTTAATGATTTAATGTCTTAGGTTTCATTATTATTTGTTACGAATGGTAGAAAAATTTATTTTGTCAGGCAGTGGGCTCAGTGTTAAAACTCCCGTTTTAGTAAATAAATTTGAATTTGGCCGCCTTTGTTTTTCAACACAGTTCCTGCATTACAAACAACTATTAGTGCATACATTTAGTTATAAATATAACCTTTTAAACACAAAAGAGAATTCTTTTCTTAAATAAAATTATCCATATTCCAACCATTGACTAATATGATTAACATAAGGCCATAAGTTAGCTTTCCTTAAAGGAAAGTTATATAAAAAAAAATTAATTAATTAATTAAAAAAACTTTTAAACACTAAAACATTAAAATAGGTTGTTATATTTTATCAGATACTCAAGATTTATCTTTTCTCAACAAATAAAACCCAAGCCTAAACTTGAATACAGTTTGTTGTATAAATTGACGTGGCCAATTATGACCCATTGGTTTGCTAACTGCTACAAAATCACTAGGAAGGACAAATATGAAACAAAATTGTTTTTACAACTTTAATGGTAAGATTACATTGAAAAATAAGAAATATTTATAAAACAGTAAGTCAGGCTTTGTAAGGATGCCTGAATATGGAGCCATACTCAAAGGAAATAACCAAGGCACAAAATAAATGTATAACATCTAGACTACACACTGTCAGTAGTTCTATTGTTCAAGTTTGTATGTTTATTACAGTTAAAGATACACTTCGATTAAATGTTTTTGTTGTTTGTTTTTTAAATCAAAATAATTATAAAAAGTTAAGTATAAAACTAAACATAAAACAAATAATGAAATATACAAAAGACGTGAAAGGAGGGGCACATTAGACCTTTTTTTTACATCATAGGAATTAAAACTTATACAATTCTCCCTCCAGTCTGCTGCTGATATACTTCTATCGTATCCCCTTCCTCCATTTCAAGACTTAGGGGTGTGTCAGCTTCATTGATCGGTTGTCCATCAAATCGAAATCTGACAGCTGCCAATGCAAGGCCCTGAAATAAAATAACGATTATCATATTAGTATGCATTTTTTCAAACCACCAGGTTGACAAACTATTAATATTTAAATTAATTTATAATTTTTATGTAAGCTTTCAACTAGAAAAGTTAAGCTATCAAGATACCGATGACTCATCATCGCAAAATAGTTTTCAAAATTTCCTTTGTTAATTCAAAGGTTTGGGAGTCCCCGCTCATGACATTAATTTTTCATCTCAACCACATTTATATAAACATTATAAATTAATATAAATAATCACTGGCTAACCAACTAGAAAATGAATACATTAAGTTTAGAGTTTAGGCATGTGTTAATTTTAAGACAACAGTGGTAAGAATTTATAGTTCATGTTAAGACATTAATACTTGTTAGTCAGTCGATATTAGTAGGTAGGATTTATGATGCTCCTTTTGTTATTTATATCTTAACATTATTCACCATAGTGCTGCGTACATGGCAGAGAACTAATATCTGTTGTTAAAGGTGTATTTACTGTTGGTAAAGCTATTGTTTTTAGTTGTGAAGGAAGAATATTTTTTCAAAATGCCAAAAGTCAGTCGAAAGATGTCAACAAGCCTTTGATTCAAAATGCAATCAGCTCGCTAAATATTTAAAAGTAACAAATTATACAGCACATAAATCGCAGCTATACTTAATCAAAGAATTGACCAGATAGGAGGTGTGGTAAACAACTAACACAGGTCTAACTCTCTTAGTTAAATGGTAATTTCTAACAAACCTAAATAATTTTTTTTTTAATTACTTCAATTAAAATTATTCTTTTTCTCTTCAAGATCTTAATTGAGAGGAAAAGTTAAGCGTTAGGAGTGGGATTCAAACACATGACCTTTGGCTCGATATGCTACTGCTCTAACCAATTGAGCTATTGTGCCTTTGATCTGCTTAGACACCAACTTCCCTCAACCTACAACCTTTTGAATTTAACCCTTTTCTTAATCAAGAAAGTCTGTTCAGGGTTAACAAAGGATAGTGTATACCAATATTATTTTCCAAAACAGTGATCTATATGTGTTTTGGAATATAAAATGAGTATTATTAAACATGTTTAGGATCATCTGGTCCGTTTATGTTTGCTAGTGAGTCTAAAATGAAAAAATATATAAAATGAGTCTATTATTACATATGTTTAGGAATATCTCGTCTGTTTAAGCTTGCTAGTTATGCCTGTCAAGACATGTTTCAGCATTTTGCTATCTATGTTTCTGTTAATTTTGTTATGAACATGATGGATCAAAGGTATGGTGGTTTTGATGAAAAAAGCAAATTTAGTTGCTACTGTCAAGCTTTTGACCTATTTTAAGGTCATCATACAATCGTAAATATGTACCAATTAATTATTCTTTTTATCGGATGGTTTTGGTTGTGTGTACAAGTTATAATGTCACGGCTGGGATTCAAACCCATGATTTTTGGCTCAAACCAAAAACCTTAGATAGATAACAAAGTTTTTATGGGTGATTTCAAATTTCCTTGAAGGCAGACTCAGTCCCAACATTAACAAGGACTGTGAAAAATTTTGTTTTCATTTACATTTTGACAGTCAAATTATAGATATATTTAAGGTAGATAACAAATTTAATTTAGTTTTTGGTTGAGATGGAAAAGTTGGTGAGCATGATTGAAATCCTTGACCTGTTCAACACATTGCTGCTCTAACCATCAATCATGACGGTTCACATGGTTAGAGAAGCAGTGCATTGAGCCATAAATGTGCGTTTTGGAAAATAAAATTGGTATACACTAGAGGTACCAAAGTGGTCCCTACAGACCCCAGTGTCATTCAGGGGGTCCGTGGAAAATTAAAATTGATTTGGGGGTCTCTGAACAACATCAGGGTGTTTTTTGTGTCCTTTGATTCCGTGTTGGAATTCCTGGAAACTAAAGATATCGATTTGGCACACAATTTAATTAACGCTAAAATTGACGTAGCCTGTATGTCTGATTTATTTGCCAAATTTAACAAAACTAAATTGCAACTACAAGGTGACCAATAAAATGTAATCAAAACTAAAAGCGCAATATCGGCATTGGGGCGGACTGGGAAGAGAAGAAGGCTTTCAGTTTCCAAATCTTTGGAAATTGTGAATCAGAGATGAATATTTGCTTGCTTACTTAACGGCTCTTCGTACAGACATGAACCAAAGGTTCTTCACTTGGATATTACCGACTGGGCGTTGAATCCTTTTGCACATGAACAAAATCTATGTACTAATACAGGAGCAGCGTATTGATAAATTCACAAATGAGGAACTTGAACCAATGTTTGAACAAGATACCACAAATTCTGGTTACAAAAACAGATCCCAATTTTATATCCTGAATTATGGGTTATTGTATAGCTGTTGTTGACTGATTTCCCGTTTCCTATACAGTAGAACGTTGCCGTTATAAACAAAAGAAAGAAACAGATTAGACCTTATACAAAACATCTCATAACGTTCATCCACGCCATTAATTTTTTTTATATTTTATTTGAAACAAAACTAATTAATATTATATATTTATAAGTTATAATTTCAAAAATACTTCTTCATCCAAACCTTTTTTAAATTTGTAATTTTTATATTATGCATTTACGTGGCTTTTTTACTTGGGGGTCCATGGGAAATTTTTCACTATAAAAAGGGATCCATGGGTCAAAAAAGGTTGGGAATCATTAGTATACATGATCCTTGTATTAACCCTGAACAGTCATGTTTAGATTAAAAGCGGGGGAAAATGAGGGAAAATTCAAAAGGTTGTAGGTTCAGAGAAGTTGATGTATAAGCTGATCAAAGACAACGGTGTAGGTAGTTAGAGCAATGGCATATCGAGCCGAAGATGATGGGTTTGAATCCCACTCCTAACACTAAAACTTTTCCTCGCTCAATACACTGCTGCTGGAACCACTGGAGCTCTAAGGTTTTTGGTTTGAGCCAAAAATCATGGGTTTGAATCCCAGCCGTGACATTAACTTGTACACACAACCAAAACCATCCGATAAAAAGAATAATTAATTGGTACATATTTAAGATTGTATGATGACCTTAAAATAGGTCAAAAACTTGACAGTAGCAACTAAATTTGCTTTTTTTCTTCAAAACCATACCTTTGATCCATCATGTTCATAACAAAATTAACAGAAACATAGATAGCAAAATGCTGAAACATGTCTGACAGGCATAACTAGCAAGCTTAAACAGACGAGATATTCCTAAACATATGTAATAATAGACTCATTTTATATATTTTTTCATTTTAGACTCACTAGCAAACATAAACGGACCAGATGATCCTAAACATGTTTAATAATACTCATTTTATATTCCAAAACACATATAGATCACTGTTTTGGAAAATAATATTGGTATACACTATCCTTTGTTAACCCTGAACAGACTTGCTTGATTAAGAAAAGGGTTAAATTCAAAAGGTTGTAGGTTGAGAGAAGTTGGTGTCTAAGCAGATCAAAGGCACAATAGCACAATTGGTTAGAGCAGTAGCATATCGAGCCAAAGGTCATGTGTTTGAATCCCACTCCTAACACTAACTTCTCTCAATCAAGATCTTACGAGGAAAAAATAAATATTACTTGGAATAATTTATAAATGATGTAGGCTTGCTAGAAATTACCATTTAACTTAAAAATGGTAAGGAGGGAAAATTCAAAAGGTGCAGTTGAGAAGGGAAATTGATGTCGGAGTGGATCGAGATTACAATTGCTCAAGTGGTGGAGTAGCGGTGTATCTAGCTTTAGATCGTGGGTTCGAATCCTGTTCGTGCCATTGACTTTTTTTTATCTCAACTAAAAACCATAATGTTAACTAAGAGAGTTGCATCTCACGACCTCCAAATTAATTATCAGTGTCTGTCTTGGAAGTTTTATTGCACATCATATTAATTATGATACACTTGTTATATTTATATTGTAGGTACGCAAGATAAGTTCTTTTGGAACTATGACGTTCAACCACACCCTGTCTACAGTAATTTGAAAAATGTGAATTAGCTGGCAAACAAACTACGCTTTAGACCTGACTCATGAAAGAAAATGCCTGTTTTATGATGAATCAATGTTGCTACATCAATAAATAAAGGGCAAAAGATAAAAATTAATAAAAACAAGACAGCTGACTATTGAATTTACATAGAAAAAAATAACTTTATGTGTTTTATATTATACTAAAATATGTGTGTTAAAATCTGTAATATTCATATCCCTTGAAAAATGAAATCCATTGTAACCGCCAATTGATTTACTTACGAAAATTCGTTTTAAAAAAATCAGTTATATCAATTGGAAATTGATTTAAAAATTTTAATTCAGTTAGACGTACGGTACAGAGTTGTGGACAGCGGTTCGAAAAAGCAGAATTCGCGGTCTTGTCCTTGAAAGTGTGAAAAATGTTTTTTCCGAGTTTTCAAACAGCCCAAGTAATCAAAACCGAAGAACACGAAAATAAAGCATACTGGAGAAAGATTAAGTGAGACTTGTTACTTACAGCCCGGTCGCAGTAGGCGTTCATGAGTTTCCTCAACGGTGTATGTTTTTTAATTTTAAACTGGACAATGGCGTTATCCTGTCCCATTACTTTAAGGTTAATATGCTCTGACTCTCCTGCCTGAAAGGGTAAGAAAATTTACAAAGGCGAACACGCAATTTGTGTTCAAACAAAACAATCCGCATATAAGCGTGCCTCACCTTTTTGTCTTCGGACATGGTCGTTTAGTCTGTTTAATATACGAAGACACTTAAATATAATATAAGAGATAAAAACTTATTGAAAATCAACGGGCGGTTCGATGATCCTTTTGAAAAGCAAGAGAGGTTCACCGCTCGAAAAAGTCGGTTGATATGAGAACGCCGTGTTAGCTTCGCCGAACGGACAACGAGGACGATTACGAAGGGGCTATGGCGGAGAAGAGACGGAAAGGGACTGCCGGCAACTATCACGTCTCCGAATACATCATTAGCGATTGTTTTTCAATTTTGAACTAAAACACTCTACTTAAATTTATACTTAAACAAAATAACAAACAATGGCGGATACCTGAATTATTTTAAATTGTTTAAAATTTGGTTTAAACGGAAAAAACACGTGTATATACGGCGTCTCACTTTGATCAATATCACATTGACTGTGGCAGTTTTGTTGAAAATCCCAGTCTCTATATTTGGGTTTATTTATACGAATCTTTGGAACGCGGCGTTTTAGAGGCCGAACCGAATCTTCTGACTTCTGGCTGTGCCTCCGCCTTTAAAAAATAAGGTAATCCCACATTCTTTTCTTAGAGAGAGACAAAGGAAAACGGCAGTCCCGGGTTTTTTGTTAAGCCTTCTAAACGAATCGTTTCTGTAAACGATGGAAGTGCCCTCTGCCAGTGGCGCGAGAAAAAAGCCTCTTCCTTTCTTTAACGGCTTTTCTGAAATTACATCTCTGCACTGACAAGCAAAGAATTCCACCCACGTGTAATATAATATTTTGTGGTTTGTTTATATTTTTATATAGAAATCAAAGTTCATGTTTCTTAACGTTTAATAATTGATAATTGTCTAAAACACTAAAAAAAAGTAAATTGCAAAGGAGGATGAAAAAAAAAAGACGGACAGACTTGTTTTGGATTTTTAGTAAACATTTTAATATCGCGTATTTACTTCTAACAAGTGGCCGTCTAAGACCATCCATGAACAACAAAACTCATTCAAATTCCCACCCTCACCATCACTGAGCTACGTTCAAAAGGTTAGCTCCTGGAAAAATGACAGGCTTTTTACCTTTCATTTCGCCTTCCCCACGCTCTTTCACGTCCGTCTGGAGATCTATAGAGCAAGCATCTATAAAAAGTACAGCAGACTAATCGTGTAAAGACCAGTGTCTGTGTCATCGAACAATGCGAGCCGTGCATGTTTGTGTTTTGGTCAATTCTGGGCCTTTGAAGAGGGGAAAAGTCATGAGCCCATTTCTTGGAAATTTGGACACCTTAAACTTTTTGTCGCTGATGAATCGCTTGAACAACAATAAGATGCTGATTTTGCAATTCTCAAAGCCAAAAAATGATCAACCAATAGTTGATTTTTTGTTTCTCTAGGGCGTCCAGAATCGGGTCTTCTTTGGTAGGAACCAGTTTCTCGAAAATGTGTGAAGGTTTTTCGTAAGGAACTAAAGTGGCAATAGCCACATACCTGACAGAACGTTTATTATGGATAATTGCCACACCACTCGCAACATCCTCAGCATTAAGTGGCATTTTTTTACGTTTAAAAATTGAAAAAAAACAACTAAACGTTTATAACTTATAAACCTTTATCCTTGTTTTGGATTGAGTACTTTAATTGAAATTCCCAACTTAATACACAGCATAAACAAATATTTATTGTGTCGGCCCTTTTTAAGGATTAGATCGGATATAAATCGAAAAACTTTTTCGTTTTAACACACTTTATTTCCAGTATATAAGCATTTTTCATATATTATACCTCTCTAAAAGTGACTAACTGTTAAAAACGTCACAATATGACGTCATCTTGGCGCATCATTCAAATTTCTTCTCCTACAGTTGGTTAAAACAATGAGACAAATTAGGGGCAGAATTTTCTTATATCGAGAAAATGAAATGAAAAAATCGATTTGGTAGAATTTTTCGCCTGCTAGTGAACTATGCAAAAATATATTTAAAAACATACATTTCCCTTTTTCAGTTTAAATTTAAAAGAAACATGGAATTTAACTCCACTGTTGTTGTAAACTGCTGGACAATGAATATTGATATTTGTAATTTATTCATATTCTATTAATTTTAATTAAATTAACCAATATATTCTTGTTAGGTGGATGAAACAAAATAGAAAATTCAAAATAAAAACAAATAATTGTTAATCCTCATTTTTAATAATGGTAAACATAGAGATTACTTATTTTGTAAACAAACCTCTTTTATCAATTTTAATTCAGCTATATTACCTTTAACCAAGAAAAGACGTCATTTTGAACTAGAAGTTCGCAATATTATAGTGAGAATGAGTCATGAAGATATCCTGCAAGTGGATATCGCAGAGGTAGTTTCTCAGAGCATGGTCTCCCGTGCTTAGTTTAGCCCTGCTCCCTAGGACTGGAAATGCCATAGGAGGCAGGGTTATGGATTACAACGCATTATGACACTATGGGAGGACAGAACTCATTGGCAGGGATTTTCAATTTCTAGTTGACATCTGATCTCATAGAAGCAGAGTTGTCCATCATTAGTTAGAAAACTTAGGAATTTCACATCTGCCCCTTCCTCTTTGTCTCCAGACCTCAATCCTGATGAGCACATGTGAGATGCAGAGAAGGCTTTTTGATCACCATCTGCATCCACTTGATCTATGGAGAAATTCCTTATGAAATTAGTGACAATCTTATTAAAAGTATGTTTAACAGGTGCACAGAGTCTTCAGCTAATAGATGACGTTATACACAGTATTATATGTTTAAAAACCTTTTTTTCATGATCCCCCCCCCCAATATTCATACTGATAATTGGCTAACATGCATAGATCAAAAGGCCAATTAAAAAAAGGCTTAATTAAATTGTCCTTCAGTAAAAAAACAATTTCTAATAAATTTTAATACAATTTCTAATAAAGATTAAATAAAAATGCTAGGGAAATTAATTACTACAAAATTGGCAATATCCCTATTCATTTATTAGCAATTATTTCACTATGACTAGTTTCTTTTTTTTTTTCTTAACTAATAATTTGACTTCAAAATATTCTCTATAATAGAGTACATTAGTAAAAAAAGTCCTGAAACTGACTGGACTGGAAGCAAACCTTTTAAATTAAAATAATAATAGGCAAAATTGATTAATAACACAATGTCTTGCATCTATAAACTTTAATCAACATCAAAAATCTTTTTTCACCCACAGATTCACACCCTAGGGATAGGGATAAAGAGGAAAGAGGTAGCGACAAGACCTTCAGCACCCTAACCTGAGTACATTATTGTGCTCCTATAGTGTTGTAACTCTCAGCCTTCTCCAGGGCCAATCAACCTCCATAGCCTTGCCAGTGGCTCCTTAGAGTAAATCTTGCTTGTGGTTTTCCTCTACAGATAAGACTGTGAAAGACCAACCATAGTCTTTTTTGGGTTTAATCCCCACCTTTTAGCACTGAGCCTTCTGCACCTTCCCCGGGTAATTCGGTCTCTTTGGGTAGTTTTAATTACATGTGGATTTGGTGTGGCCTGCTGGTTTTTTAAAATAATTCTTAGATTTTTGGGTTCCTTGGAAAATGGAATTGTTTTTCATTGATAGAACTAGGTTTTATTTGTGATATATTAGTTCACTCCTGCAATTTATTTTGCTTTTTGTGCCTTCCAATCCAATCCTTGAGTTTTACGATTCATGTGTTTGGGGTTGTCTTACTGGAATTTGTTTCTATATCAAATTTAATAATGCTTACCCTTGAAAACTGTGTTAGAACGTCAATTTTGGTGTATTGGTTTGTGATCCCATCAATGATGTGTGAATTGCCAACTCTTCTATAACCCATGCAGCCCCAAGCAAGCACCCTGTTTAACCTTTGGTTGTATATTCTTTAATTCCAAATGGTCCCCTAGCATTTGCCACACTTTCTTTCTTCTATTGTACCATTTACTCTCATCGGTGAAAATAACAATCTCCAAAAATGTATCAGGCTTACTTAAATGCAAACTGGAGGCACTTTTCCCCTGTTCTCCATAGCTATGCCCTGTGCTCACTGGGATTGCATCCATATATGCCTTGTTTTTTAAAAGTATTTTGAAATATTTACAATCCTGATATGAAATACCTGCAATTTCGAGGGCCCTTGTTGATAGGCTGGATGTCACTTCTTTGAGGATGGCTTGCTTTTGGATGGTGTTTAATTTTTCATTACCAAGTTTCATATACCAGATGATTTACTGAATTGTTGGAGAATTAAGTACATTTCCTATTTCACAAAATGATTGTCCTTCTTTCAACAATTATTTACAAAGTAGACCAAGGTATGTCCATACTGAAGGCTAGTACAGAACTCAATATAGAAAATATGTTTCATATTAAGCTAATATTGATCAAATAATGTAAAGAACCAGGTTATAGACAGTGAACTTCAGGAAAAAACTGTATTCATAGGTTTTTGCAAACTTTTCTTACCTCTCGGTTAGAATATTCGGTTATTACGAAAATAAATAACCTTTAAATTAAATAATTTATTTTTTAATGTTCAAAAGGTTTTAAATAAAATATCAAGATTTATAAAAATAGTGTTCTTAATTTTGAGAACAAACTTGACTTTTTTACTGGAAAATTGTGTCATACCTGATTAGTCGTTCGCAAGTTGTCGATTTCAGCTGAAAAGAGTGACATAGGTTTTACTAAGTATGGACTGGGAGACAAGATTAACCAAGCCATTATACTTTCCATTACCCTTTCAAAATAATTTGTATAATTCTTTCATTTGTCATCATTATTTAAATAAAAGTATTTCAATTAATACAAATATTAATTTAGGATTATCACATGGGTTCATCATGGGTCCCCTTCTATTTTTCTTGTAAATCAAAAAGTTTTCTTATGCTTTTATTTCCTTTTCATTTTAGTTAAAATTATTCATTTATTTTTTGAAATTGAAATTTATTGAGAGTTAGATCTTTTTCAAGCAACCTTGGCCCCAAAAGTTAAAACATCTGAGCAATAGTAACCCACAACAAATTCAGTATTATTAGGTGTAAAATTGGACAATGGCTAAACTACAATGTGTGGAAGAACACTAGCTACTAGCTAGGAAGACTGATGAACAAAGACCCAAATAACCTTACCATTCATCTGGGGACCAATACTCAACAAATAATAGCTTCCCAATACAGTATTCAAAGCTTAGCAAACCCATGTATCACAGGGGCTATGAGAACTCCTACAAGGGTACTAGAAATTTAAAAACAGTCTCAAAAGTGAATAAATTGAAAAAATATTTCTTATAATATTGGAAATATTGTATAAAAATATATTGTGGTCAAAAGGATTTTATAAAGATAAAATGCACATTATTAAAATAATTATTGAAAATTTATTCAGCTCTTATGATAAGTAAAAATAATTAACTTTAAAATTATGATATAGTTTTATCTAAATATAGAATATTTATATATTATTTTTTCTTTTTTAAATTTTTTTCTTTCTTTCTTTTTAAAGTATTTACATACATATAATGCCTTCTCATGCTTACGGAATGTAAATACAATTTTATTTTATCACAAATACAAATTTAAAAATTTTGTCCAGCAAAAAACAGGATATAACAATTATAATGGTAAATATAAATAGTAAATTGATATATAATTTTTTTTTTATTTTTACACATAAGAGCAACACCATATTTGGTGTTACTCATTAAGACAGATTGTACGAACGAGTGCTTCCGCAACACTGTATGGGTCACAGTTAGAAGATGGGCGCCTGTCTTCTAGATACCCTTTCTTTTCTTCAGCACAATGTCTTGGGATTCTTACACTGGCTCCACGGTTAGCAACACCTTAAAAATTATTATAATTAATGGAAAAATAAAATTGATTGCAATAATAGATAACAAAACAATCCAAACATACCAGCTGAAAAGTCATGTATTGAAGAAGTTTCACATGTTCCAATGAGTCGCCTTTCATTATCTTTGCCTTCATTGGGATCATAAGCCCTAATGTGTCTCAGATGTTGTTTAGACAGCTTGTCAATGGCATTTTCAATATGTCTAAAAGAAAATTTAAAATTAGATTTTCTTCTAGTGTTGAATAATATGAATAATTATGCATTATAAATAATAATAATACAATATTCCATTTTCTTCCCGCATCGCCTTAGTTGAGAAATTGCAGTGGGCACCTGATCCATTCCAATTTCCAGGGATTGGTTTTGGATCCAAGGTAACACAAACACCAAATTCTTCAGCAACTCTATGCAGGATGAATCGGGACATCCACAAATGGTCCCCGATTTCAATTCCTAAGCATGGTCCAACTTGATATTCCCACTGATGTTGAAAAAATAAATAGTTATATTGAAAATTAGTTCTGTTTACTATAAGCTCTGAAATGTTTACCTGAGCAGGCATAACTTCAGCATTAGATCCTGAAATGTTTATACCAGCATACAAGCAAGCTCGGTAATGTGCTTCAACTATGTCCCTTGCATATACTTTATTAGCACCGACTCCACAATAATAAGGGCCCTGAAATTTTTGACATTGGGGATAAAATTGATTTTCATTTAGTGAAATTATTGCTGGTAACATTTAACAATTTAATATAATAATTAATCTTTCATGACACATTACTTTACCAAAAATAAATAAGATATAATTTTGATTTGTGCCATGTATGTTTAATTTTTCATTACTCAGACCCTGATAAAAGTTAATTATCAATTGTAAATAATTAAAGAATGAAATATTTTTGTTGTATGTTTTGAACTATTTCAAAGATAGTGATAACCAATACAACTATACCATAATTAATACAATTATATTGGATTTTTCAATAATGCACCCTATGGTTTTATGAACTATACTTTTAAAATGAAGATGTTCACTAGTTTATTTTGAAGATTTATCTTGATTTATTATTATTGTCCTTTATTATTTATTATTATTAAATAATTTTTTTACGATGCTATTTCAACTATGAGGTTAAAGGAATCCTCGGGGTGCTGATGTTTTTGAAAACACATTTGTTAGTACGTTGGATTTTGGTTTCTTTAAAAACAAAGATATCGATAGTACAACCTGTCTTACAAAAATTATGACCAAATTTGTTCATTCGGTTTATGCATTCGTTCGGTTGTTCATTATGGTCGTAATTTTTGCAAGACAGGCTGTACTATCAATATTATTTATTTTGAAAAAGTAAAATTTGGCAGCCTGAGCAAATCATCAATTACTTCAAAACTTAGCTGACCTGCGGTCCTGGGAATCCATTCTTTGGCCATCCAAAGGGCCTTCCTTCCATGTCCAAAAAGGTATATTCCTGTTCAATTCCAAACCAAGGCTTTTCAGCCGCAGCAGCGCGCATCGCTTCTAGACAAGAATGCCTTTTGTTCGTTGCTATAATAAAATATTGCCAAATAAATCACCAACCTTAATTAGCCAAATAATTTATGTTTACCTGTTGGTTTCTTATCATATCTAAATGTTTCACACAGAACAAGTTTATTGTTTCCTAGTCTAAATGGGTCTTTGAACAATGCAACTGGTTGTAGGTAGGTATCACTATTATGTCCTTCAGACTGATAGGTAGAACTACCATCGTAGTTCCATTCCGGTAATTCTGGAAAAAAAAATACTGCAGTTCAATGAAATGAGTAGTTGAAAAAATACCATATATGACAAAGGCCTTGAGGAACGCCAGTAGTTTTGTTTCACAGGATGTACTTAATAGTTATAAAGGGGTCCATGGGAAATTGCCCCTTTACAACAATTACCATAATGTCAATTTGACTCATACAACAATGTGCTTGTTCAACTGTACCGAAAAGTATTTTTGCCATAAATTAACTTAATGAAGGACAATATTTTCAAAATTACACCATTTCCATAGAAACTAATTTAAGTAATAATAGTAGTGTTATTTAAATTTCACTCCAGGTTTTTCACAAATAATCCTAATTTGTAACATATTTCAGTTATTTTCTAAATTTGTTTATTAAATTATCAAATGCTTTTTGAAAGTACAAAGTAACTATTTAATTTGTTTTGAGGTCTGTTTTCAATAACATCTCCAGGGCAGGGGTCGGTGTAGTTCTAATGGTCCTGTGATACTTAGGTACTCCTTGTTTGACTCTTTCTACTCCTGAATGCAGTTTACTTTTTTCTTTTAACTGGAAAAACATGCGCTAAGGAGTAGGATGGGTATAAAAGAAATGGCCACAAGACCTTCTGCACCTCGTCTTGAATAGATTTATTGTGCTCCTACATTTTTATAATTCACTGGCCAGCTTCAGGTTATTAATCAACCTCCATAGCCTGGACAGCTGCTCCTTAGAGTAGGATCTTGCAAGCTCTAAGGATGAGCTTTTTCTCTCCTGGTTGCAAGAATCTGTACCTATACAGACAGTCACAAAATCATAAAACATGCTTTGTGGGCTCATCTTCCTGGCAGTATCAGCACAGTGTTTTGTCTGCCTGTATTCCTGCCCAATGCATATCACTTCTTAGGTGGCATTACTCTGGCAAGAGTCCAATCAAAATCCTGATAGTTTGTAGTTACCCTCCAGGATTGTATAAGTCTTTTATGAATCTCTTTGTGTGCCTGATGTATTGTTCCACTAGGATTTGGACTTATTAAGGATTCATTTTGAATGTTTCCTCTTCTGTGGCAAGATGGCTGATTCAGGACACACGGTATTGTCAGGTCATTAGTGTCTCCGACTTTTGCCAGGGTATCCATGCAGTTCCATGTGCTTTTTGTCTTTACCTCGCATGAGGCTGACTGTCAGAGAAGATGTTGCTAGCCTTTCTATTTCTCTGGCTCAGTGTTCAATTGCTATAACTTCTGACTGGAAAATTGTAGCTTATTTGCCAAAGTTTAAAGTTAATTCTATCTTTGGATTCATTCTGGGAACTTCAGCTCCAAATACAACCCCAGCTTATAGAGATAGATAGGAATTTTAAACGTTCATTTTTGAGCTTGTTCCAAGCTCTTGCTCCTACCCTGGGAGATTTAGGTTTTTGTTGCTTTTTCGAGGCGTTGGTTCCATGTTCTTTTGGCCGATGGTGACCCCAAGAATTCCATAAATTTTCTTAAAGAAATGGCTAACTACCTGACTGCAAGAACCATGACAAATCTTCTCGGGGACCGCGGCGTTGATAGTGACACTCTCGTAGAGCACGCGGCCGTGGATTCGATTCCCACAGTCTCTCCTGGATGTTTCTTTTACAGAAAAAAAGCTTCTTCTTTAACATTCCATCGTGGTCGGTGCAACCTCTTATTAAATTGATTAAACTCGAGGATTTAGAAGTATTTGTAATGCTGTCGTTTGTTTTTGTCTTGGTCATTTTAATCAACTCGTTAGGTTTTAGCAGACATTAAGCTTTGAGGTATTTTTTTCAGTATAAAATTAACAATGTCAATTCGAACAGCAAAACAGCAAAAACCAGACTACAGATTCAAGAACATCTTTGGAAAAAACTGAATAAATCTACAAAACACGATTAGCTTGTACATTTTCATTTATGTCAAAAATTCTTGTAAGCATATTATATTGCGGTTTTAAGTTTGTGCGTGATTAATTCTCATATTGGCAGTGCCACGAGAATGCTCATTAAGACATTGCAACAATTAATATGTTCGTTGAATTCATGATTGCATCCATCGTGGTCCCTTCGGTCAGAACAAGCGTCTGGACAGCAACCAAATGCATAACTTCATACAAGTATATCTATTAATAGTAAGCCCTGTTAACTTTGACCTACTCCAGGTTGTGAAGGACTTTCGTCCCCAGAATAGTGGAGGCCAATAACCAAACGACGTGTACGACTCGAATGTTTATAAACAAAAATCAACAATACGACGCTTTTGTTGAAAGATCTATTTTTATAAGATATATTTTAAACTATAAACAATGGTCAGATTCGAAGTAATCCGTATAGAGAGGATATCAAATCATCAAACTTCATTCTATTACAATAAAAAGGCAATCAATCATTTTTTTTTACATTATGTTAATCCTCATTTAAACAATGTTTTTGCTCGTGTTTTTAAAAACTTTGATAAATTGCATAATAATTAACTTGTTATAATTCTAACTAGTTCTAGAGTCTTGCTCTCGGTGCTTGGTTCTTTAATTTTTCGTCATATTGTGATAAAATAAGTCTCCGCTTTATTCTCTCATAAAAGAATCCGAAAATAGACAAAAACCGTAATTAACTGAGCCGGTCTTTTACAAAATATAAACGCCTTGAATGGTGTATTCTTGCGTGAGCGAAGTTTCTTTTCGTTCTTTACAGTTGTATGAGTTCGATTTTATACGATAAGCACTGCTAATACAATTCTTGCGTTTAACCGTCGAAAAAGGAACAACTTAGGGCTTACCCCAGTTGTTTGACCGGTATTTTCAGAGGTTTTTGGCCGAATTTTGTTTTATGGACCAAAATTCATCCCAACTGACCACGAAATCAAATAATCGTTTTGCAAATATTTGTAATATATGAGTTTTATTTTTTTACTCTGACAAACAGCTTAGGTCACCGCCGGCCGTTTTCCTTCTTTTTCTGGTCTTTCACGTTGTATTTTGTTTGAATTTGGAGCCAGTTGAACGTTTTGATCTGGTTACTGAGTCTCTTCTATTTCTTTTATACGTCAATATCCTAAAATGTGGGACTCGTTTGTAGCGAAGGGTTGTCAACTACAGCACAGTACAAAAACAACCTGTACCTATTTATACATCACTATCCGATAAACCTACAAGTCTGGTCACATTCATTCTCTCAGAGTCTCGATATTCCGAGGCGAGGTTGAACCCACTTCATTATCGTTAATTACTTACTAAATTACTTAAATTGATTCATATTTTTTAAATGCATCGTTGGGTTGAAAAGTTAACGTCACTATCGGGTTCAAACATACGATTTCGGGGCCCATACCCCGACGCTCTAGCCACTTGACCTATCATGATTTCGGTCATCTGACACGCCAACTCATCATTTCAACCTACAACTTTTCCAAATTTCCTCCTTTTTGGAAAATATTCAAATTTCGTGAAATTGGATTCTATTCTGGGCGATCATTATGTGGCCGCGGGGTGCTGTTAATGAAGTGTAGATCCTTCAGTAATTATTATATTAATGTACGTATGTTTTCCTAATGAACCAAAATGATTATTTAAATTGATTTCATCCAACCACACATTACATAAAAATTATTATTTTAATAATGCTTATTATTAATTTAATAATATTTATATAGCTCACGTGGCCCTTGTCGTTTGAGGTTAGGATGGATCGAGAAGTTGATGTGAAAGTTGATGAAGCGGGAATGCATCAGTTCCTTGACGAAGGAAATGTTAAGGTCATTGTGGATAGCGACATTGGAGACACGTAAGAAGTTTGGAGAATTCTTTTAAGGAATCTTGGATTAGCAAGCTTGGATTATCGGATGTTAGATGGCTTGGGGTACTCCACAGTTCCGCTCCGTGTATCCAACGTCGAAGTCGTGTCCCACTAAAGCCTCCGTTCTTGCCACAGCGTGTCGCTTGAGCCTTGTGTGAAGATTCCACGTCAGTCTACTGTCTAAGTACAGCCCCTAAGTATTTTACTTGTGCAAATGAAGGTAGTTCTTCATTGCCAACTATAGACGTGGGCAAGGCTGTTTGTTTACCGAAAACGTTATTTGGAGCATTTGTCCTCTTTCAGCTTCATTTTCACTTTTTCACCATTCTTTAATGAGCTCGAGATGTTACTGAGTATTAGAGATAGCTTGAGTAGGATTAGAGTTGGGAGATAAAATAGCAGAATCATTTGCATAGGCTGTAAGGATAGATCATAACAATTAAAAATAAATTTAAATAATCACTTTGGTTAATTAGGACAAATTAAAAACATATGGATCAATGTAATAAATAACGCTATATTCCTATCTGACCGTCTTAATTATTTTAATTAATTATATTTTTTATCTAAGGTCCTAGGATGAGATGAAAATGTTAGTGTCACGAGCGGGATTTGAACTCACGACCTTGGGCTCAATACCTAGCTGCTCTAAACAATTGAGTTATCCTTCAATACCAACTCTCCAAAATACGTTCCATACAATCTACGCCCGCTGCGTGCTCATGACTATGCAGTGGTCTGACAATATACCAAAATATTACCTACTACTTAGGTAATATTACTTACTATTAAAAAGGTGTTCTTTTTACCCGAGAGTAACGGATGGATGTAGCTAATTATTACAATGGTTAACGTTTAAGTTTTAAGCTGGTTAAGCCATTGAATTAGTTGAATGATTCATACAAAATATCCGTTGGCTTATCGACCGTAAAAGTGATATAAAATTGGCAAAGCCACGGACTATTTACCAAAAAAATACCGCTTCTAGGAAAAATGTTATTACAATTGTAATAAAAAATCGAGGTCGATTTAAATTATTTCCGATCTCTTTTGATTGAGGATAGCCGTAATTTATTGAGGCCATAAATAATAGGTATTTGAAAAGTTGGCCATAGACCTATATTTTTGTTTGTGTTTGTTTATACTTCCCCTCGTTTGAGAAAGTCAGGAAACGGGAAAAAATAAATTGAATTATTTTAAAGAGAGATTAGCTTGATCAACTTACGGCTGACGTCTGTTGGCACAAAGTTTAAAGTGCGGGTTTTCGCCCTGAGATGTTCGCCCGTTCCGTCGACCCAGACGTACATCGCTTGAACCGTGTTGTCCGGCTGTGGAAGTTGCAAAAACCTATTGAGAACGGTTTTGTTCATTTTCAAATTGGGAGAGTTTTCTAACACCATCTTCCTGAAAAATAAATATGTGAAAATTTTCAATTTTAACTCAAAACATATAATTAAATTTAAAAAATTATCTGTTCATTTCATTCATCATAATGTAAGTGAATTTCCACATTTCGTCGCTTAATTGTACCGTGGCCGGTTTTTATTCATAACCAATGTTGGTTTTACTGTTCTTTTTTAATTTTTTCTTCATATTTTTCCTCCTATGTTTAGCGATCATAATTGACCATATTATTTCAATTAAGACAAATTTCATTTTCTTTATCGTGCCAACGTTTCGATCTTTATTGAGATCATCTTCAGGGCTCATAGTGTTTGTCTTCTGTGTAATTGTGCCATTCGAGTGGGCACTCTACTACACTAATCACCACACATTTCTTAATATTAGTTGTTCTTTTTATTACTATAATTTTTAGCAGCAGTCTACGTTTATATTAAGTCCACATTATACAAATATTCTTTTTTCTCTTTTTGTTCTTTCTGCAACGGCCTCCAACAAACGAATTTTTTTGTTTTTGAATTTTATTTGATATGAAATTTCTTCAGCATAACTTTTCATGCACTTTGCATCATGTTCTCAACAAAATTCAAATTCATTAATTTTTAAACAGGAGGGACCAAATGCAATTCTGGTTGAATGAATTTATTTATATATATTGTATAAATTAACATATTAACAAAATTTAGGAGTAAAAAGTAAATGAGCGTCAATTGTTATTTATATATAAAAAATTTCGATATAATCATTTCATCGTTGGTAACAAAATGTTCTACGACGCAGAATATTTGGTATTATGAAAACGATAAATCAACACAAAACTGCTTTTTTTGCATATTTTAACCAACATTCTGTAAGCACAGTAGATCAGAAAATGGTCAAAATTTGGGCACGACCACAATGTCGTGCTTATACCGATATAAAATCCTTAAATACCGACTTTTGCGGACATCAGTGTAAATTAATTTTTCAACTGATAATTTCGGCGTGATTGATATTCATAGTAGAAGTTCTAAAATCATTTTTCTCAAAGCCTAGGAAACTGATTTTCATGGTTGATAATTCTTTTTTAACAAATAGTCAAGTGCATTTTTCACTTTACAAACATTAACATCGCCCTATTGTCGTTAAAAAGGTACATTCTTCTTCTTTCAAATAGTGTTTGACGTTAAAATCCTTTTAGCCCTTTTTGAATTATGGCCGTTTCAACCAGATATTCCGATAACATCTTAAAAATCGGAAAGATTTTAGAAGTAAAAAATTGATAAATTTAAATTCAAACAAAAATTTAAATTTTGGGATCTCTAGAGGTAGTAAAACTAAATTTCATATTAGTATAACGAACAAATTATGACCTAGTTTACCTGAAAAATATTCCGTTTTTAGAAATTGTTTGGTTGTTAATAAATTTTGATAGTTTTTCTTTAGTTTTTGCAATCTACATAAAAAATTCTGTAAAATGATATTTTAGGGGCCAAATGATCGAAAAATTTAAATCCAAACAAAAATTTATATCTAGAGGCGTTAAAACGATCATATTAGTTTTAACGAAAAATGTAATAACCTAGTTTACTTGAAAAAAATGGTTTTTAAAAATTTTTTGTCTATTGATAAATTTTGATAGCTTTTCCATATTTTTTGCAATCTACGTACAAATTCAGTAAAATGACATTTTAGGAGCCAAATAATCGATACATTTTTTTCCAAACAAAAATTTATATTTAGAGGTGTTAAAATTACAAATGTTTTGGTTATTGATAAATTTTGATAGCTTTTATATATTTTTTGCAATCTACATAAAAAATTCTGTAAAATGATATATCTACATAGATGATTTGACCAAGTATAACGGCGAAATAAAAATATTAAAAAAAGACGGTAAATTCCCCCTTTAAATTATTTTGGCAAAATCAGAGCCCATTCACAATAAGTCGCGAATACGTGTCCGATAGTGTAGAATCGCCAAAAAAAAGTTTCGTCCAAATCCATGACACTCCACTCTGGTCGTCCTCTTGTAAGTACCGTCACGGGGAAAGGCATTTATTTTATGTCGGCTTTAAAACGACTCTCTCGCTTCATTTACATCTTATTTTTTTATGAGTTTGTCACCAAGGACGTAAAAGGCCAAACAAAAATTTTTATCGATTGGATAGCAGGTATTCGTGAGTTGGAACTGAGGACATCATCGATTCTTCAACCAAGTTATTCAATTATTAACAAGTAAACGTTGACTGATACGAATTAAACATGTAACTTCAGATACTTTCATGCGCTATTAAGCCTTACTCTATTTCCTTTTACTTTAGACGGTTCTCTTTGAGTGTCTTGACTCGGAATGTTCCATTATCTGTTGTTATTGCTATCAAGAATGCAACGAATTATGTCCATTAATTGAAATTTTAACTAAACGTTTTTGTTCGAAACTCAAGTTTAATTCACGTAGTCTAAATATTTTTACGTAACTTGATTATTTCTGTTTTCCGTAAAAATTGTACCTAAACAAATACCACAATTTAATTCTAGGGTTCTTTTAAACTTGTTACATAGTTAATTTTAGATTGTAGGTCATAATTGATATTGAAAACTATAAAGAATGATTAACCACTTTTAAAGATAAATTCTGACGCACAGCAGAAACTTCATTTAAAAGCAGACCAGTTCTTTCCTATCGTATGTAATAACATGCCATTTTAATTAAATAACTGTTGAACTGAACTGAGATTTGTTGAAGATGAATCTTAATTTATTATCGATTCGCCCGACAGCCCTAAAAACCTAGTTTCAACCAACTGGGCGCACTGCTGCTTGAATAATTCTCAACTATTTCATAGCTTTACACATAGTACTAACTATTTTAGCTATACTATTTTATTGTTCAAATTTCTTATCGGATTTTCGCGACTTCGTGGAAACCGTCAAACCAATTTTAAAGGCTAGGGATAACTAGAACGCTATACATATTCACCAGAACGTGATACGCGGAATACGTTTGTTCCCTGGCAAAAGGTCGTTTCCTCAACCGCTTTGGCTCCGTTTCAGCTCTTCCAATTGCTACGGAATTTTGAGTGTGTCGACTCGTTATAAAAATAAACAAATGTTGACCTTGCTAAGTAAAATAAAAATAATATCATTATGTTTTCAAAAGGTTACGCAAGCACCTTGGCTTGAAATTCAAAGAGACTAGGGACACGGTATACGAAGTACACAATAGTATTTTGCATATAGCAACCGACGACCTGAGCTCGATAAGATTTAGAATAACCAGTCTTCATTCTCAGCTCTGCTTCTTTAAGCATATTTTTTGTTAAATTGTTCATAAATTTTCATTTATATATTTTTTTCTTCATTTATTTTCACCTTTAACTGTACGTATATTATGTACAACGAACAACTTGGGTTTCAATTTGAGCACAGTAGATTTGATCATTAGTATGATTTTACAAAAAAATTTGATTGAATTTGATAATATAGATATGGGCCGAAAAGAAACATCATGAAATAACTTGTTCGTAATACTGTGAAGCATATATCATATAAAGCGGGAAGAAAAATGCAAATTGATAGAAAACTCCTTTTTATGGATAACAAAAACAAGTAAAAATGGATGATTTTATTTAGAAGCAACATTAATGTACTAGTGTACACGGCCAATGTGGTAAAGGATATTTTCATGAGAAAATGGTCAACCTTTTAAAAATTCGGGGATTGCTCCGCCACCGAAGTTTGTGAGTTGTCGAAAATTTCAAATGTTGAATAGTTACAAAAAGAATTCTGTAAAAATAAAGTCCGTTTGTAGATATGCTAAAACTAACATTATAATAATTTTTATGTGCTTGTTCTTGGCTTTGGCTTAGTATTAGCCATCTACTATTCTTTTGAAGGTTGTATTAAATTTGCTTTATCAAATCAACTGTAGGTATGAACATTTTAAAAATAAATCGTGTAACTTAAGATAACGTAAAACATATTCATTAAATTCACTAATTTCTTGGTCCGCTTGACCAATTAATACATTACAATTAATTAAGGTTTTTAGTTGGGATGAAAAAAAGTTAATGGCACGAGCGGGATTCGAACCCACGATGTTCGGCTAGATACACCGCTGTTCTACCACTTGAGCTATCGTGGCCAAACAAAATTACAATAATTTGTGAGATTTTTGTTGAGGTTTCTTCTTAGGTCATGAACTTGGAGTTTTGGTTTGATCGCCTTTAATCATCCACCCATATGTCCTCTTTCGGTTGGTTAGTCCGACGCGATTTCTGTTCTATTTTTACCCAGGGATCTACCAACATGTTGAAATCCCGAACGTTCTGGCCGACCAAACCTGGGAAATTAGGCAGACCTGGATAATCGGAGAGAAACAATCAGGATACAGAACGACACCAAAGTAGATAGTAACGTAAATAATACATTATTAACCGCACCACTAACCAAATTAGGAATAAAAAGTGCCGACGCGGGCCCAGTCAAAAATCGGCTGACGAAAATATACTAAATAGAAAAGTAAACTGTGTACATAGTTAATTAGTTACGTTACGACTTGAGAGTGGGTTCACTTCAAACCAAAATGATACACGACATTACACTGCACCGATAACCTGGAGTAGTCTAAAACACATAAACAACAGTCGTTGGCTTTAGAAGTAATTTATTTGTAATACCATAATAAATAAACTAATTAATAAGCTTTATTTTTATTTATTTACTTTTCACGTAAGCAATAATAAAATTGATAACGTTGGTATAAATATGTAGAGAAAAAATCGTTTAACATTTATGTAATGCAATGTAACCAATTATAAAAATATTAAAAAGGCGGGGTAAGGATTCAAGAATTTTTTTTTGGAATAGTCTAAATAGTCGTACGTAAAGTAAATATTTTTTAAATAATAAAAATACTTTTTTTTATCATTTATGTTTTAATTTATTGTTAATATGTTATACTTGCTATTTAACATCTATCGAGAATTTTACGGTTGAGCGGATAAATATTTCTTTAAAATGAATGTAAGAGCATTTTGGGTCCAAGGGTGAGAAAAATCTGGTATCGTAGTGTCTGAAGATTAGGTTATTCAATTAGGTTATTTATTATTTCCAATGTAAAATTTATACTAGAGCGCAAAGATTTAATTAATTGGAGGAATTCTTTCTTCTAGCGCTCCCATCTAAATAGGATTTCCAAAAAAGGGCAAATTTAATTAATTTCTTATTTGATTTGAAAATAAATTTATCAAAGTTAGACATAAATATTTCGACACAAAGTGGGGATAATGGAGATTTCATGAAATTTATTATTAAACCACACTAACTAGTAGGAACATATTTTTGTACAAATTTATTAATAGAGTTCTCCTAAAGTTTCATTAGTTGTTTCATTAGTTTAATACAATATTTAACCGGAAAATTGGTAAATAAATTAATAACATCAAATGTCACTAAAATACGGTAGTTTATGTTCGTTAACTGTTTTATAAATTTTAAATTGTTAATAACTAATGTAGGTCTGAATTGGTATGGGTTTTAATTATTTTATCAGTTGTTAACGCGGGTGTGTAGCATGGAAAATTATAAAAGGACACTATTGGGTCTAATGCTATCTAATTATTTTAAATTTAGTAATGAATTTTAAGAACTGAAAGGGTTACCTGTGGAGCGTTACATTGGTGAACTAGCAGAAAAATTAGGTAAACTTCTTAAACTAGAAGGTTGTAGAGTAGCTTTTAGAGGTTGTTCAATTAGAAAGATTCTCTCAAAAAAGACAAGGTTGACAACTTAATTCTGCTGATTGCGATATTAAATATATAGGACAAAGCAGGAGAAAAATTAAAGTTAAATAAAATTTGCCTAAATCGTATAAATTTTCCTAATTTGGAGACAATCTAACTGAAACACAATTTAAATTTAAAATAACAGTCTTACACAGATTTCGCAAAGGGAAGGACAAGATTGGTTTGAGAAATTTGTTATAAAAAAATTAAACAAGAAAATAAATACACTACTAGATTTTAATTGACCTCATATTTTAAACACGTGCCTAAACAATAATTGATATACTAATTAATTTATTTATCGATTAATTACGTCAATTTAAAATAATTTCTTATAATATTTATTAGGATGATATACTGACGAAAAATTCCGTCAATGGATTTTTTTTCATTTTCTCGTCAAAAGAAAATTTTGCCCTTGATTTGTTTCATTGTTTTTACAAATAAATACTTGTTTAGCTTTGTTTTAAATTGGGAATATCAATTAGAAGTAAACACACTTAATCCTTAATTCAAAAAAGGTAAATGATTTTTTAATATTTCCTTTTAATGGAATTTAAAATGCTTAGTTAGTCTCATTTGAATTCTGAAGCAATAAACTGTTTAGTTTCATCTTTGTTTTCTTAATTTCAATTTTTAAACTCAAAAATACTACTTAGTGCTGAGGATGTTGCGAGTGGTGAGGCAATTATTGATGATGACGTTCCATCGATATGCGGCTATGGCCACCGAAGTTCCCTACGATATACGGCGAGAGTGAGACGTTTTCGAGAAAATGGGTCTGAATTGACAAGAAGACACAAAGGCGCACTCGAGAACACAGTCATTGGTCTTTGGACGATTGGGCTGCTGTTGGTTATTGTTCGTGGACGGTTTTGAGTCACTCGCTAAGTGGGTCAAATTTTCGAACATCATGCGTTGCTTATCTATCCTCGATGAATCAACGACAACTAGAATAGTCTAGTGCTAGATGATGCCCTTCTACATGTGACTCGCATAGTGCAAACGTACCTTCAACATAATATCAGGGTCTTAGTCAGGCTAGCCCGTTTTCCAAACTTGAATCGCAACATTTCTGGAATAACCTCAAAAGTCGAATAAGGGCACGTCCATCATACTTCCATACACTCCACAATCTCGAAATGAAGAATGGGCTAACCTCCAACAAAGAGACATTTCCAAACTGGTAGAAAGTATGTCGAGACGTCTTCGAGATGCAAGAGGAGGAAATACGCGATATTGAAATGCTAACAAAAAATCTAAAAGAAATTTTATCTATCAGTCTTTTTTAAAGTGTTTTTATTTTTAATTAGTAATTTACATTAGTAAACGTGAAACTTGGATTAATATATACAAATATGTGCAAATCAAATTGTATTCCAAGTGAGTGGAATTTTTTGCATGTCAGTGTAGCTAATTGTAATTCACATTTTTCACTCATTCAAAATTACAAACCAACTTCTCATTGGAACTTCGCGTTGGCGGGTTCACTCTTACAATTCATAGAAATGTTTGTAAATCCTTCAACCTGATGATGAGCTTTTAATGCTTGAAATCCGGATCTTTGCAAACAACCTATCTGTTAATAGAACGACCAGTCAATCTACATTCTCACCCTACCTTCATCGTTTCTAAGAATGAAAGCTTTCCAAATCGTATCTTTCTGATCTAGACTCTTTCAAACATTTACGAAGTACCGTCGAAAATTAAGGTGGAATACGACAAAATGGCAAAATTCTTGAGAAGAGGGTTGGCCGGTGTTCAGAAAGTAATAGTGCATACATTACAAATAGTACAGAGCTGCCAGTCAACAGTTTCTGGGTGTTGGGAGGGGGTAAAATTTATCTTTATTCTATGCACAAACAGAGTTAGATAGAAAGTATGGATTGAATAACTTACCCTTTCATTCATATATTTGGGGCATACAAGATTTTCACGCGATTTATTTCTGAGCAGTAGTCACACATACTTGAATTAGTAATTTTTATTTTCAATAAATACATACAAATTGTAAATATGAGCATAGTCTACGTAAGCACATTTCTTGTTTTACTGGTTACACCAAGGTGAATTAATTTATTTAAGGTGAATTTATTTGTAGAATCTTCCCTTAATAGAACTTCTATATCTATTAACCACATGTAATATTGTAGTTTTAATTTAATATGTAGTTCAGTATATAGTGGGGTGTCCAACTTTTAACCTGTGAAGCAACTTCTTTTGCTAATTGATCCACTTTTTCATTAAGTGTAAAACCTGTTTGAGCTCTTACCCAAGATACTTTCTTATCCATCCATTTAGGCAATTTATTTTCTTCACGATTTCAAAAATGAGATGGATGTCAGGAAGTTCCGATTCTCAACTTTAGCAGGGTAGTAACAGAGAACGTTTGAGATGGCGTATAGTTCCGCGGATTACACGATACTTTATTGGGAGTTAATCAAGCATGAATGATTGTAAACCGCTTCATAAAATATAGAACTGTCTGTAAAAACATTATGAAACCCCGACCATTTATCATTAAGCTCGAAACGTTATTTGCTATTAACCGTTCCCGTATCCACGTTTTGAAAGTCAGAGAAGTATCAACTTCTTTGGTCAGCTTGTACTCAGTTTAATGCAAAGGCTGTATCTTATATACTCACATTTGTTGTTAAAATTTTAACGCATTCGATGAATAAACGAAATTTTTCGGCATTCTTGCACATTGTCAATTTATCTTTCTAACAGTGTTATTTCTAAATTTAGACGTAGGAAGTTACATTTTATTTTGAAGTATTTGCCAGCAAGCAATAACCTTTCACTTACAGGAAGTTTCCACTTCCTAGTGAAAAGACACAAAACTGTTTTTTACGTCGCCAGGATCATCCTGTTTTCAGATAACCATGATTTTACTGCAATCATACCTCCGTTAATGTTATCTTGTGGGTTATTACATTTAAAACATATATCTCCGCATACAATAAGATGCTTACACCTCATGCTATATTTAAATTAACATTTCTTCTATAAATTGAAAATAAAATTGGGCTTAATATGTTACCCTGGGGAAGTCTTACTTCCGCTACACGCAGGCCTACCCCCAATTTTTAAAAATTCTTTCCAACAGATATTAAATTAGTGATATTGCTGAAAATTTTGGCAATAATGTACATTATCACTAGACAACATTTTTTTAGAACAAAATTTTAAAAAACATTTTAATTTAAAAAAAAACTCACAGCTTCTGAAAAAGAATAACTACGAACGACTACGGTCCAGTTTCTGCTTTGTAGGTTGTAGGTTTGTTGGAATTGATAATGGGTATTGATCGGCGGGTTTCTCATCATCAATCGGCATAGAATCACCGGTCGTGGGTCCGTCTTCGCTCGCGGGTTTCATGATTTACACAACGCTTTTCGGCATTGCTCCAGCTTCAATATGGAACTGCGTGTGAAGGCGGACCCAATAAGTGACCCTATGACGATTCAGCATATTTGATTTGTTTTAATTCAGGTATTTGCCTGCACGTTTTTCTCTCCTCAAATGTAGTAGCATAAGAATGGTTTCTACTGTTGGAATCTGTCTAATTGATGGGTCTTGGCCGCATTCCCATAGAAGATGCTTCCGTAGTCAAATCTGGATAACACTAAGGATTGGTACATCGATAAACAGATACACGGAAAGCAAAGTTAAAAATGACGAAATTAGTCCAACAGTTGGCTGACTTAGAGTGGTCAAAGCACGTGTCATATTGATCCGAACTCTCATCCAATTGAGATTTCATTGGCCTCGATATTTTTATCTAGAATTTCGAGTAATGACTGTTGGCCAAAGTGAAAGCCACGTTGTAAGGCCTAAGGGTCACTTGCGAAGCACGCGATATTCTGTAACGGCCAGTCACATGCCCAACTGAAAGAAACGACAAATATTCCATTTTTTCACTCCCACGAAGAAACACGCCTTCATCAAACACGTGTTTCAATATTTTGTTTTTCTTTAATCCCATCTTTTCACTTAATGAGGCATGGGCGATCATTACAGAGGTGGGCAATTGTAGTTCAAGTGCTTGGAGTAGCCGGTAAGTAAACAGATAAGAAAATGAGTAAACAAATGGAATTTAAATGATCAACAACCACTGGCAGATAAGAAAGAAATGTATTTTCGAATCCTCTATAAATTACGCAACGGGTGTGAAATGAAAAAAAAAAGAGAAATGTGGTTAAATCGACTGTCCTTCCCAATTTGAAACAAATAATTTTAATATCAATTGAATAATTAACGAAAAGGAAACAGTATGAAGTACGGGCAAATAAGATAAAACATCCATTTTTTAAAGAAAGGGAGATCACAGCTATTATAAAGTGTGAATACTCATTTTCATAAAAGATAAGATAAAAGAGATATTTGTTACATCAATATTTCTTACCTCTAATCTAATCACAAATATATCTCGAAAAATAATTTTTATCTGACCGATTGAATTGGTGTAGGGGAATTTCGACAACTGTCTGCAGTACTAAAGAGATAAATTATAAAATTATTCCAATAATCTGGCAAGACATCACATTTAAAACGATCGCTTTACCGTTTTTGACATAAGGAGCATTAAAGGATTCGATGAGCAGTAAATTGGATAAGAGAAATTTATTACCAAAAAAAAGTTTTCCTGGTTTTGCTCAAACAATTAATGTAGCGCTTAAGGTATAAGATAATCCCAATTGGGTTATTATCTCTCGATAATATACAGCACTAATTTTGTAAAATTACGGGCTATAAAAAATATGTCCAGTCGGGACAAAAATTTTCTTTAGTTGGGTAAAGATATTTATTTTTTATTTGAATGGTCTTTCTTTTATATAAACGCGAAACGGTTATTAATTTGATTGATCTATCTGGATGAGTAATATTTTTTTAACCTGACAATCATTGTTTTACGTTAAATTTGTATGTTCTGCATTAAGTAATACTTTGCTAGATATGTGCATCGACCACTTTTTAGCTAACAAATAATCTGGATCTTGGTATGGTTCGGTTGATGAACAAATTCAATTGTTATTGCCAAGCTTTCGACCTTAACCTAAGCCTTGATTGTTCGTTCGTTCCTGGTCTGCAAACCTCGCTGGTTTTTGTTGATTTAGACGCGTTTCGGCATTTCGCCATCTTCAGTGTCATTACATTACCCGCAGAGTCATAATATATACATCACCTAAACACTGAAGATGACGAATTGCCGATATGCGTCTGAACCTACAAAATTCAGCCAGGACAAACGGACCAGGATGGTAGGTAACTATAAAACCATAGGTTTATCATCGTATCGATGGACATTTCACACTTGTAAATAAGTTTACACATTGACGTAATTAAGTTTTTAATAGAATAGAAATTTCTTTGAAAATAATGTCAATCCCCACTCACTGTTTTCAATAATTTCACAGCCCTTGGCAATGTTAGGGCTGAGCCGATGCAGAAAGAAAGAAACAATCTATTAAAAACTTAATTATGTCGATTGTTTTGTCCTTTTGACCTTAAAATAGGTCGAAAGCTTGTCAATTGCAATTTATTTTTTCCGCTAGACCAAACTGGCTGATCCAGGAAAATTATAGTAATTTCATCTTCTTAAACGTTGTGAATTGTTCGGAGATCCATTTGAAACAGCCGCGGATAGAAATTTTCTCATCCCGCTTTTCGAGTTCATCGCAATCAGAATTATGACGGTAAACAGACTAATCTAAACGTTCGGACTGGATTACAGTAAGCCGTTGTATGTTATTTAAAGTTCTGCTCGAGTTTTTATCTGGTGATATATAAACGGGTTCCGTGAAGAGGGTTGTTGGGAGCTTCCGTGCGATGTAAAATCGCCTGGCGGGCCCTCA